>WNWU01000018.1:4974019-5020419 GCA_012654045.1 Ptyas mucosa
TCTATCTATCTATCTATCTATCTATCTATCTATCTATCTATCTAGTGGTGGGATTCAAATAATTTAACAATCGGTTCTCTGCCCTAATGATTTCTTCCAACAACCAGTTCACCAAACTGTTCAGAAAGTTAACAACCGGTTCTCCCGAAGTGGTGCGAACTGGCTGAATCCCACCACTGTATCTATCTATCTACCTACCTACCTACCTACCTACCTACCTATTCATCTATCTATCTATCATCTCTGTACCCACATAGTATCTCAGTGTAACTGGTGATTGATTAATTTATGATCTGAATTAGATTCTGAAAGTATTGCCCTTTTTTTCTCATTGTTTAAGCATAGTTAGACGAGATATTTGTTCATAGCTTGGTATGTATTAGAAATCATGTGGCTCCCCTAGCAATTATTTAAACCCAATGAGCCTGATATTAGGGCTAGTTTGACTGATGACTAATTGGACAATTTATTCCAGGTGCAGATGAGCATGAGCATCATGAGCATGATGAGTGAAGGCAATAGAAGTCCAGGTAAAAAATGATGACACTGGCACAGAGTGGGAAGTGAGGTATGATGTTGGCTTAACATGGGCACTAGCTAAGAATCATGCAGCGAACTGGCATTAGTTAGGACACACTGAAAAAAACCCTAGAGGTTCTACACGAAGATTGGTCCTTCAAACAAGACAAATTAAGCCAAATAGGGGAAAACACACATTAGTTTTTATTATTATGAAAGTATCAAAACATAAAACTTAATAATAAAAAAACAAACCATCTTTATTGTATTATTAAATGTTCAAATAAAAATAAATACATTCATGCACTTTTCCCATTCAAATATCTCCTAACCACCCCAAAGAACAATATCTGATCTTGTAGGGGTTTGCAAATGCTTTAGATAATAAGGGAAAATTCCACCATGATCACATCTACAGTCATTACAAACAGGCAAAGTTGTGTGGTGGATTTTCTTCTGACATAGAGCTCATCAGAGTACAGCCCTGAAAATAGAATAGGATTACAGAATATTTTACACCCAGCCTTTCTATCCATTATTCTCTCAAGCGATGAAAAAAATATACCGTTGTACCATCTTGAGGCACATGCTGTCTCCAAACTCAAATGAGCTAACGTGCAGCCACAGCTAAAAAAGAAATATCTTTGACAAAGGTAGCAGCGTTTTAGTAAACGTTCTGCATGCTAGATAACAACATTTGTGTAACTTGAAGCAACAGCAGCAGCAGCAGTAACATGACGCCTGCGTCATTTTAAATAGGATATCAAACACGCATAGAAAAATATTTAAGGGAAAAATCTTAATTCTCTCATGAAATGGTCTATAGAACATGATACATAAAACAGCATCAGAAATTACTTCTTTGGGGTTTTTTGGATGGCTTTTGGAAACAGTTGAAATTTATGGACAGTGGGTCTGTAAATGCCTTTGGGAGTATTATATTGTGCTAACATTGAAGGTAACTTTTATCACCTTGGGAAGGGCCTTGAACTTAGAGAGTCTTTGTATAAGTGGAAGCTATCTTCTGCTTACAAAAGATCTACTCCATTCATCTATGAGATTCTAGATCATTAATCAAACAAAATGAAAGGCAATCCTGAGATGTTCTTCCAAAGTAGAAAAAATATACTGTAATTGTGAAAACTGGGATAGGATGACAAGAAAATTCATCAAAGCAAATATATCAACTCCCACCCAAACAAACAAGTAAAAGAGCAAAGGAGCTTACAAGATTGGCTGACATATATGCAAATTTACATGCAGAAGTACACATTTGGAACCCATTCCTAGCATGTAAGTAATAATACAGTGCATCTCACTGGAATGGGGAGGATTTGAACTAATTCTTTCATGTAGTAGCTTGGTCTGCTGGTTGAGGATTAATTGGGCATGGATAATTTCCAGGTCTCTTCTTCCTTTTTTAAAGTGACTCTCTGACTCTCTCTGCTCTGGCCATGTTTCTCAACTTTTATGGTAAGGACAACTTTCACAAAAGCAAGGAACATGTTACCCTAATCGTGGAGTCTATTGGGATATTCTTCTGTGCCCTTTGAAGCACAGGCTATAAATTTCCTTCCACTTTTCATTTTTGGATCCAGTTCACAGCATCTACCTTGAATGAATGCTTTCAGAGACAACAGTTACAGAAGGTTATATGCTGTATAATCATATATAACTACAGAGGTCCATAGAATCATCATTAAATAAACCCAATTTACTCAGCTGCTAGAAGTTAGCAGTTATATAATACCCCTCCATATAAAGTTTAGTCAATGAATTGATATATAAAGGCCACTGGATATATTGTCAAATATGGTGATTAAAAAACCTTCAGAAAAAGCAATTTTGGATGCTGGAAGAAAAAATATTTCTCTAAAGAGACAGAATTTGGCCCATTTCCTTGTATTTTGGTTACATGAAATATATATATATTTGGAACACAGTAATGTAATGGACATAACAATATATCCAGATTATTGAAAGCATATCAAATACTTCTGTTGCAGAATGTAAAAATGAGATAAGAAATAAGCTAGTCAAGACCAAGAGTCTACATTTTGATGTTTCTGTTTGAGGATTGTACATTGTAAAATTCATGCATATGAATTTTAACAGAAGTAATGCTTGGACAAAGTATTCTTTTTGCAAGCTATTTAGTCTACTGCTTCAATTCTGTCATTAAATAAAATAGATCTCAAAAACATGCAAATATTATGTAATATACCTAAAAGAGTTGAGCAATTTTTTTAAAAAGTACAGTAGAACCTCTGGTCATGACCATAATTCATTCCATAACTTTGGTTGCAAACCAATTTGGTCGTGACCCGAATCTAATTTTGGAAATTTGGCACTTACAAAAAAAATGGCGGAGAAGGGGAAATTGGCCGTGGGGGAAAAAATTCTCTCTTTTTGGATGTGGTCTGTAGCGTTTGTGACCAGACGTCCTACTGTATGTGCCATTTTTTAAAATCAAGTTTTTTCCAGAGCAAAAATTGCAGAATTAAAAACTTGAGTTCTTCAATTTAAATTTTATATTTCAGAAAACATTTGAACTTTTGTTCATTTTTGTAATTTTGTTTTTATATTATTTTGAAATTTGTAAAGAACAATATAGGTTTTGAAAAAAAACCCTTCAATTTTCCAGAATTTGAGATCTAAAATGATATTCAACATCATACAGACTTCCCAATTCAATTGTATTCTTTATTATAAATATGAATTGTTAAAATCTGAGACAATATTCTTGTTCTGTTTAGGAATATGCAGAGATCCTCACTGAAAAGCCTGGGAACTGAGGCTGGCCTTTTGAACAAGGCATATGGTATCCGGAATTAATCTTCCCTTCCCATCACTTCTGCATAACAATGATTGGCACTGTTCAAATTAGTCATATGTGTAGACAATTGAAGGATTGCGCTTAGGGTTTTACCCCAGTCAGGACTTCAATCAGAAGGCTCATCTGTGAAGAAATCTATTGGGAATAAGGGAGGAATCATAGCATCTGCTTCCTATGCAAGAGGTCCCAGATTTAACCTTCTGCATTTCAGTTAACCAAGAGTGTGAAGGAGCAAAAGTGGGAACATTCTCCTCCTCAGTCCTTTGTTGCTACAATCCATCAGGACAGAGTCTCCCACATCAAAATTACAGCTTTATCTAATTACAGCTTCATAATGTTTCACCATACGTTTCACTGTAAGCCAGTGTTTCTCAACCTTGACAGTTTTAAGAAAGATGGACTTCAACTTCTGGGAGTTGAAGTCTACCCATCGTAACATTGCCAAGATTGAGAAACACTGCTCTAAACCAGTCATTCCTCCAGCTGAAAACAGTAAGAATAATACAATCATAGCACCTCCCAGGGATAACAGAACCTTAGAAATAATGCATTGGTCATCCAAAAGAAATACTCCCATAACTCCCATAACGCCTAGTGTGCATTGTCTCTTGATCATGCTGGTTGGAAATTTGGAGAATTTAGCTGTTACATATCTAGAAGAATGACCTACAGAAGAGCACTTTAAGTTTAAGCTAAAAGTTAACATTGCCAGTTAAACAGACTATTATATTTGTTGTTTAACATTTACTTTTGATTATATGGAAGGCCAATGCTGGTTTCAAGGTATGCTTCCATAATTCTAAGAAGATCCAGATGTCCATATATCAGCCCAACATGGATTGAGACTCAGCAGCTGGCTTAAATACAATGAGGAAGCCTCCAGTACTAGCTTCTACTACTTTACAGAATGATGAAAGAAGTATCTTCTGGGCTTACTTTGAAGTTCTTAAGAAGTAGTCAAGGTTCTTGGACTACTTCCTCACCAGTCTTCAAAGGGATACTGTCAGTAAAATATCCCTTTAAAGTGACATTCTCCTGACCCATTTCTAAAGGCAAAAGGGCCATGTTACATCATTTTATTGGTTTTGACTATTTTCTTTGACAGGTGCACTAGATGAAAGACGTTTCTGTGCATGTACAAGCTTCTTCAGGAGCTGACTCGAAGTCTCTTCTGACTCATGGATCTTCCAGGCAAGGATTCAAGGCAAGCCCAAGTCCAGGCTCACCAAGGAGAATTGCATCACCTTGCCACATGAAAAGAATAGCACTGCTTTTGTGATGTGAAGCATTCCATCAAAGCAAATCCAAACCACAGAGCCCACCTTTACTGTACTTTTTCCTAACTGAGCCATAATCTTCATCGGTGGACAATGTTTTCACTTAATCAATGTCTACATATAAATCAATATTTGTAAATTGCCAGCAATTACATTCTCTGGTTTTGAAAAAGATTGTGCCAAGGAAACATTTGTAAGATGAAGATCAAGGACAAGATAAATCACAAGTCAGGAAGGCATACAATCTTACATCTCTAGTGATTATACCATGGTCGTATATCAGTCTTTTGAATACTGAATGTATTAACTGAGTTTTGAAAGGGACTTTCCCCCTTCTTAAAGTAAGCCAAGAGTGGTAATGCTCCAGTTTGATATATTGAGTCTTAATTCGGTGAGAAATTCTGCAATACGCTGAAGTTTGTCACATTGTCCCACAATCACCTCTAAGTTGAGTCATCAAAAACCCACAGAAGGGCTTTTATGAAAACATTTTTTAACAAAGTGCAGTGCCCAAGTTAAATCTTGTATTAGTTGTAGAAACATAGCAAATTCCCATTATATTGCAATGCCTTTTGGAACTGAAAACAGCATTCTGGAAGTTGCTAACCTCTTTTCTTTGAAAGTATAAAACAAAACAAACAAAACACAACCCAGTTCACCTACGTTCCCTATCTAGCGAGTGGAATCCTTTCAGCTTGGCAGTTCATCAGATGTGCAGCATAGAGAACCCTTCAGCCCTACCAGAAACATTGCAAGTGCATGCCAGCAGGAGTTTAACAAGTCTAGAGTCATATTGCTTCTAGGATAGCAAGTGTGGCAGCTGGTTAGACCTGGAGCAAAGGCTGTGGCTCTCTTACACCAACTGAGTCTTTGCTAGGGAAAGCTGAAGCTAAGCTACCATAGTCCTTTCTTCTCAGCAGAATCATGTCAGATCCATCTTCTCTTGAGTCAATGGAGGCCACAAATGCTGAAATTTCTTCTCCGTGGCTTCTGACTTGGGATGGCAAGTAGTTGTTTTAATGGTAAGAAGCATGGCTAAAGAACATTGAGCACTGCCTCATCATTGTTTAGCCTTGCAAGGTTCCCTCTTTGATCTGCTGAATGAAAAGGTTCCTTTCGTCCTCTGGGGTTCTACCATTCTGGGCACGGACAATACAGGTGGGCCTATGTAGGTTGAGCATGTAGATCAAGTGCTGCTTCTCGTTTTTCAACTCTTCAATCTGAGCTTTCAGTTCTGCATTGATTGTTTCCAGTTTTTCTGATTCCTGGCAACAAAACAAAGTGGAAGTTTTAAAAATACAAGGGAAAAACAAAAAAATATATAGCTTAGTACTCATTCACATGATAATATGTACTGGGAAATATGGAAACTCATTTTCTTTCAAAGTTACATAGATGATTATGTTGGCTTCCTCTTTGTATTTTTCTGCCTTGTATATCAGCTTTAATCTTTTTATCTCTATGCAGAATTCTATAGCTAAAATTATTCACTTCCCCCATGTTCAGACTATCCAGTACATTTTTCATATACTTTAAATGCCTCCTCATTCCTTTCCATACTCCTTTTACAAGCTATTATCTTCCTATCCACAATATATCTTTTTACTCTTCCAATTTTAAATGTCCCACAATCTTCTGTTTCTTGAAGTGGCAGCTCCAACTCAACCAAACAAATTCCTGTCTTGTGGTACAATGGTTCAAGGAAGTGGAGTGGAATTAATGATAATTATAATACAGAACACAGAATAATAAGCTTGGAATGGACCTTGGGGGTCCTCTAGTCCAACCCTTTGATCAGTTATAGTTCAGTCACTATATCTCAACCTATAGCAGTGATGGCTAACCTTTTTGCCATCGCGTGCCAAAAGTGGGGGGAGCCCAGTGGGGTCACACGCACGCATGCCCACATCCATAATTCTATGCGTCCCCCTGTGCTCACCCCGCTTTTGGCACGTGATGGCACAGTGGGCCCGATAGGCCTGTTTTTTGTTTTTCCCAGGCTCCAGAGCCTTTCTAGGAGCCTGGGGAGAGCAAAAATGGCCTTCCCCACCCCCCCCAAAGGCCCTCTGGAGGCCGGAAACAGTGGGTTTCCTGACTTCTGGTAGGCCCAGAAGCCCCGAAAATCAGCTGGCTGGGGCACGCATGTGTGCCGGAGCTGAGCTCGCGTGCCCACCAATATGGCTCTGCGTGCCACCTGTGGCACCCGTGCCATAGGTTCACCATCATGGACCTATAGGGTAGGCAGTCACTATATCTCAACTTGTAGGGTAGGTGAGCCAGGAACCTGTAGGGTAGGTGAGCTGGGAAAACAACTAAGGGAGGCAGTCTAAAGGAGAAGGAAGATATACATTTAATGAATAGATACATTTTCTATTATTATCAATTGCTACCTCTATTTTCTGCAATCTGATGCTCGCTATTAATTTTTGAGATAGCTGGGGAATATAAGAGATGCAGTCCAACACAACCAGAAGAAGGAGGGAAGGAAGGGAGGGAGGGAGGGAGGGAGGGAGGGAGGGAGGGAGGGAGGAAGGAAGGAAGGAAGGAAGGAAGGAAGGATCCCATTTTAAAGATCAATTACTTGGGAGAAAAAAATACAGTTTTCTGCTACTGTGTTTAATTGTAAGTACAGTGAGAGTTTGCTTGATCCTTTTGAATATGTCTTGAAAATTGTTTAAATTTTAAAAGAAAAGATTTTCCATTATTATTTGGGTTGGAAATCTTAATTAATTAAGCACTTCTAAAGTACTTCTAAAGCTTTAGTGTAAGATTACATTTTCTCTCCAGATTGATGAGCCTGAATTATTTCTCCTTTAACAAGTTAACCAATGTTATAATTAATCAGCAACTCAAAGTGAAAATCTTCACAGTTATTTTATCCATGAAATTTTAAGGACCTTTTCATCTTACATAGATGTGCTTATATTTTGCAGATATTAGTTAGAAAGCATCGGTTAACTTACTTTCTGCAGGCATTCTGTTTTTTCCTTCTTTTTGTTTCGACATTTTGCTGCTGCAATCTTATTTCTTTCTCTCCGACGTTTTTTCCTTTCATCTTCTTGGGGTGCACACTAACAGAATCCAAAGAGATAGGGTTGGATCAGTCAAAAAGGGGGGCAGGGGTGTGTAAAAGAGAAACTCTTTATGTTTCCTACAGATGTTATAATAGCAGTAAGTCTGATTTGTTCCTTGCCAACCAAATGACTAACTGGTTAGTTTGGCCCTGTAACCTTGTATGGAACAGAATAGAAGTTATCTTGCATGTTTAGAAGATCATGGGAACATAGAAGGTTGAGGTACAGTAAGTCAGAAAACCTCTGAGAAGGTTAATGTACAGTAAGTCAGAAAACCTTGAAGAAGCTTCCCTACAGTTTCCAAATAACATCACATATACTTGCATTTATCTGATCTACTAAAGAGGGTAGTTTCATTCTGAATTTTCTTCTCTAAGCAGGTTTAAGTCCTAATAAGGCTTATCTTCAGAAACCATACTCTGCCAGAGCACAACCTTACATCCTAGAATACTAAAAATGATGCTTCTGAGCAGGATGGAATGTCTTTTCTTATCATAGAGAAAAAGAGTAGGAAGTGAGTATTATCAACTCTCCATTAAAATCTCATGCAGATATATTTTTCATTGTCTTTTTTTTTAAAAAAAAGATGCCAGGGAATGAAGAATTTCTATGTGCAAAATGAATTACATTATGATATAGTCCTTTCTGAAAAGCATGTGACCCAAGAATGTATGAAGTGTATTATATTGCATAACTATAAGACCAATAACAGTTACAGGAGCCTTCATCTTCCTGATGCCTTCCGGATTCAGACATTTCCAACATTGCTTGTCTTTCATGAAGGCATTCCCATTTGAGCACATGAAGATCATTAATGCAAATGCCAAAGGGACTAACCAATTTGTCACAACAGGTGGCAGCACCTATCCAACTTTGTCTGATCTTGAAATCTAAGCAGGCACAGGTGTCCAGGAAGGCAGCAAATCAGTGATGAATTGCCCCCGGTTTGGACCGGTTTGCAAGAACCGGTAGTAAAACCAGCAGGAGGCTCTGCCCACCAACCCGGACGTCATCATAGGTGATCTGCTCATGCGCAGAAGCGTGCGCACACACGCTTCCGATGCGAACCGGTAGTAAAGGTAAGTAGAACCCACCCCTGCAGCAAATGTCAAAATTTATTATGAGACAAACTTTGCACTTTATGTTCTAGTGTGTGGCTTCACTACTTTATCATTTTGATGTCATCATGGTTAGATAGGATATATACATAAGCAGATTTGGATCGCATTAGTTATTGTATGGAAAATAATTAGGGAACCCCAAACTGTATATTAGACTGGGAAATCTACCTATCTGTCTGTCTGTCTGTCCGTCCATCATCCATCCATCTATCTATCTATCTATCTATCTATCTATCTATCTATCTATTCTGTCTTCTGGAAGAAGGCAGTAGCATACTATTGTACTCTCATCTAATCAAGTAGAGTCCATTTTGATTCAACAGAAAGTCACTGTCACTAATAACTTTATAATAATAAACATTCTGATTATGTAATGATGTAATGGATGAATGGATGGAAAATCTAATGGAACTAGCAGAGATGGCTAAATTAAATGCTCTAATCCAGGGGTGTTAAACTGGCGGCCCTCAGGCCGGATGTGTCACGCACAGGCTACACCCACCACAGCTCCGCGAAGAGGAAACAATATCACGAAACATTATGTGATGGCAACATGAGACGGCAAGCTTGACACCCATACTCTAATCAAAGAAAAGAACACATCTAACTTTGTTTCTACTTGGAAATCGCTTCTGGATTTTATGTTGAAATGGGGGGGGGGGGAATCAAACTTTGATTTTGAGTTTTGCTGATAAGTTTGTTGTTATAGATATGGCTAATATATATTAAATATGTAAAAAATAAAAAGTTGAGGGGGTAATATTTTATTGCACTATCATAAAAAGACTCGGAAGTCAATGCTTTTCTTTTCTTTCTTTTTCCCCTTTACACTTTTTCTTCCTTTCCCTTCTCCATTTTCCAATTATTTTCATTTGTATTTTATATTGTGATAAGTTTAATTACATTATTATTACAATGATAATAATGATCATAATAAATAATAATACAGAGGGAAGACATTTTCAGTTTTTAGAAAGTATATTAGAAAGTGGTAGTGGAACATAGTTTAAAAATAAAAATAAAGTACCTCTCTTTTTAAAATAGATGTTTCATCAGATCTATCAGAAACCATGACTGTATCCAAGGTGGAGGGCATCCTCTGAGAAAGGCACCTATTCTGGATGGCAAATTTTAATTCCTCTTTCACCAATGGGGTCAGATTTGTGAAATCTTCAAAGCCCAGGGAAACTGGAGGAGACAAGCATGGGATAATTGCAGAAGCACTGACTTCTGAAGCAGACACCTGGCCCAAGTTTTGGAGCATCATTTTGCTGCATGGAAACAAGAGAGAGAGAGAAAAATTAATTTTTCCAACATTTGATGAAGCAGAAAAAATAAATAAATATTGGCTAAAGCATGGTTAATTCAGTTAATACAGAATTCAGAAAACCAATCACTGAATAATGAGATTCTGGCTCATAACTGGATATTGATAGAACGATTATAAATTTACATGCAGAACAGCTTCTATTCATTTATTGTATTTATATAGCTACCCATCTCAGTCTTGTGACTCTGAGCAGTTTATGCTCAATGCAAAACCTTAAAAAACCCTAGTAAAACCATATTATAATAAAGCTGAGACTCATTCGTTCATGTTGGGCTCAACTAATAACCTAGCCCCAGTGCTAAGTGTAAAACCAGCTCTTCAAGTCTTTCTAGAGGGCTAACATGGTTGGGCTGCCTAGATCTCAGAGGGATGCTATACCACAAGGCAGCCACTACCACTACCACCATCATCATTATCACCACCACACAGGTAGTCTTCGACTTATGACAGTTTGTTTAGTGACCATATATCGGCACTGAAAAAAGTGACTTATGATCATTTTTCACACTTACAACCATTGCAGCTGCCCCATTGCCTCTAAATTTTGTGATCAAAATTTAGAGGCTTGGCAATTGGTTCATCATTATGACTGTTGCCGTGTCTTGGAGTCATGTAATCACCTTTTGCGACCTTTTGTCGAGTAAAATCAATGAGGAAGCCAGTTTTGTTTAACAGCCATGTTACTAACTTAATAACTGCTGTGATTCACTTAACAGATTCACTTACAACCAAGAAAGGTTGTAAAATGGAGGGGGGGATCACTTAATATCTTGCTTAGCAACAGGCATTTTGGGTTCAATTGTGGTTGTAAGTCAGGGCTAAATGTATTTAATTCAACTAGAAATTGAGGGCATATTTCACAAAACCATCAGGTAGCAATCTTACTAGATGAAAATACTGAGTATAAACAACTTTTGAGTATTTATAACTTTTAATAATAATACAGGTTTAGGCACGGGTGAAAAACTCGCCGCATCATGTTGCCATCACATGATGTTTTTCTCATTCCCGGAGCTGGGGTGGGCGTGGCCTATATGTGACACATCCGGCCTGCAGGCAGCCAGTTTGACACCCCTGGGTTAAGGAATATTGTGCATTGAAAAATGTAAGTGAATGAGTACTTGTGCAATAATTCAAACAACTGATTTCTAATTAATATTCCTGTCTCCTGTTTAGGTAGTTAGAATCTGCACATGAAATTATCTTATACCTATGTTGTCTATGAATTTTAAATACACTAAATCACTGCAGTGAATAGTCAAGTAGTTGGATTGAGGTGTTTTTTAAAAAAATAATGTATGCCTTTCACACATAAAATCAACCATCTTCCTTACTCTTTATTGGGAAAAATATATTTGGGACAGATAAGGACAGGATTATTTGTCTCCTTTAGAAGGAAAGGAAATTACTTTGCATATAACTACCGTATAATCACAGCAATATTACATTTCACAGTAGATAAACCAATAAATAAATTATTACTTTTAGAATTTATATACACAAGCAAATCCAATAAGCTGTTAAATAGAATTTAGTTTATGCATTATCTTTTGCAATTTCAGATAATAGTTAGAGTTTGACAAGTCCAATTATGAACAAACACACAGTATTGTTTTATTTAAAGTGGTACTTTAAAGATCAAATTCAAATCAAGTCCAAATTTATTTATGAAATAAAATAAAGACTTGCAGTCTTTATTTACTTCTTTAATGCTTATGTCCACACAATTTTAGGCCTTCAAAATAGACACCAGTAATTAACACAGAAAGCATCTCCACATACAATTAAATATGTATCTCAACATGGACCTGGACACATGCATTGCTACTTGAAAAAGACATGTAAGCATTTGGCAATATAGAGAGACTGTCTATATTAATCTTTGCACCACTGTATTTTCTGTGTAAGAATATAATGGTGTATAGACCTAACTTCAAACAAGAAAAGTAGAAAACCCAATGGTTTCAGGCCTCTTGATCATCAGGGGAATGATTTCCTGGAATTGTAATTTACATAGATCTTGAGAAAAATATGTAATTTTGCTAAGAAATCCCCTAAACCATGAGTCACAGCTCAAAATCCTGATACTCCTTAATGGTTTCAAGAGCAGAAAATACCAAGCCAACAAAGATTTACAATGCTCGGGTTTATTATTTAAACCTTCAACTCAGATGGCAATAATAAGCTGCTCCTAGCATTAGTCACTAGTTGTTTTTAAAAAAAACATGTGCATCTTTCATTTATCATAAAGACTTTATAATTCTGGATGGGATATACAGAAAAGGCATATTTGTTTTAGCTTTGTAGGGATAGGAACCTGTCTTATAAAATTCCAAAAAAACCTGATGCTGACAACAAGATTTATTTATTTACTTTCCTATAATGAATGGGTAACTCTATGCAGGGATGCATGCACACATGCAGATCTCATAATTAACTGTGGTTTATAGGTGTCTCATAAGAATGTCATTTCCTGATGTTTCATTCCTTATATTGCCATAACTGTATTGTTAGTTTCATCACTACTTCTTGGGAATTTGGGGACTAGCCAGGGTCTCATTACATCAATCTTGTGGTAGAGAAACAGCTGAGAATTCTGGCAATACAACAGCACTTTCGAAAGAATTACTACAACTTCAAGGCTATAGTAATGCCATGCCAACAACCACACTACATTTGACCACATTCTCAGCTGTGTTTCAGATGGTGGGTTGAAGTCAGTGATCTTTCCTCACTCTAGGTAACCCAAACTAGGTTCTCAGGTCTCAAATCTGGTAAAGCACCTCCTGAATCAGGGAAGGTTTCCAAGATGTATTGAGTCCTGCATTTTGACACTGGCCTTTTTGTATATCTACTACAACTCCAAGCTTTCTCATGGATGGTGGAAAGAAAGGCATTTGATGTACATTACACCCCAGAGATGGCATTAGGGGTAACATGATAGCAGTATTACGATATTTAAGGGGCTGCCACAGAGAAGAGGGGGTCAACCTATTCCTCAAAGCACCTGAAGGCAGGTCAAGGAGCAATGGATAGAAACTAATCAAGGAGAGAAGCTATCTAGAACTAAGGAGAAATTTCCTGACAGTGGAATTAATCAGTGAAATGACTTCCCCTCAGAAATTGTGGGTGCTCCATCACTGGAGGTTTTCAGGAAGAGACCAGACAGACATTTGTCCAGAATAGTATAGCATCTCCTGCTTGAGCAGGGATTTTGACTAGAAGATCTCAAAGGTCTCTCCCAACTCTGTTTTTGGTATTTTGTATGGATAGCAGAGCTGAATGTGCAGTAAGGATACATTTTGGTTCAGAAGAGGGGAATGGCATGCCTCTACAATCAACATGGTGAGAACATTGTGTTAAGGAATCAAAGTGAATGGACAATCATTTGTCTGAAATGGTATAGGGTTTCCAATTTGAGCAACGGGTGGACTAGAAAACTACTAAGACCTCCCTTCCAATTCTGTTATTCTGAGATAATTATACTATTCAATAATGTTTATGCTGAATAAGCAAGAACTGGAGTTTCTTAATTCTGTTTCCAACCTTCATTTTGAACCATCTACCAGGTTTTCTTTGGTTTAGATGTCTTCATTGGTACTACCTTTACTAAAACAACTGTTACATATAGTACACCCACTCTATAGAACTATCCAAACCAATACAGAGCCTTATACTGTAACTGTCAAAGAAGTTACAGAAACAAACAGTACACTTTATTACACCAGGAATCTGGATATTTCCTATGACTGTTGCAAGGTGGTTGCAATCACACAAATGCATTGAATAATTATTTACAGCCATGCCATAGTTTTACTTCCAAATTATTGTAAGTATATCTGATATGCCAAACCTATGCTTTGAAATGTTAAAAGGCTGCAATATCCTTGTCAATTGCCTCCCCTCCCTCCTTTAAACAAGGTTGGGGAAGGAAGCACATAACAATTAGCATTTAAAGTAAAATTTTAATGGACAAATCATTAGGGAATTTAGGCCAGGGTTGACGGAAACTGTAGAGCAACACATATGAAGGAGTTCGGATTAAGGAAGCCTAAATGATTCAAGGATTGTTAACTCTGTACATCAAAAGGTCCTCACTTTATCTTCATTACTTTATGTCTTCTAATAAAAGAAATGAAATCAGTTTGGGAATTAGGCATATCAAAGGGCCTACCCTGTCACATTACTGCTTTAGGATAAACCACATCCAAAATTATTGTATGTATGTATGTATGTATGTATGTATGTATGTATGTATGTATTTATAGCGTCATTAAATTATTATTTAATGATTTATTCAATTTATAGGCTGCCTTATCAATTGTGACTCTGGGCAGCATACAATATAGACAACAATGCAGCCCTCACAATAGGGAAATATCCAGAAAAACCAATACAATCCTACAGATAAAACAAACAACAATGAGGGGTTGGGGTTGGGGAGGATGTCATTCCAGAGGTTAGGTGCTATGGGGAGGGGGTGAATAGGGAATGTTTATTTTTGCTGTTTTGTCTCCTATAGCAATAGAAAATCCTTTGTTTCTCATTTCTTTCAGCCTGAGTCAATTAACTCACGCTTTTAACTGTGTTCAACAAAGACACGTTTGAGTTTTCTCGAAGGCCAATCAAATAAGACTAGCACGTGGACATTCTGATGCAAAAGTTATTACATTTCTGAAACTGTGTTCGGGAGTTACAGTTAAGTAAATTTTATATACATGAAAACAACATCACTTTCCAAAGATATACTATGGAGCCAACATGATGTAACCATGTGCAAGAAGGAGGCAGCACAAGTTCTGGGTAAAGTGCAATGTTTGCAGAAGGACATAAATATTAAGGAAAAGGGGGAAACAGAAACTCCTAACAGCCCAGTGAGAATTGGATTGGCTCCATGACCATGGAATGATGGGGAGGGAAGGAGGCCAAGAGGTAGAAAACTGGGTGGAGAGATGGAATGGAATATCTTTTAAAAGGTGTGGCTGGGGACTATATATTATAGTCCACACTATATAATATAATGTTTGTTAACTTTGGAAACTGTGGCTGGGGAATTCTGGGAGTTGAAGCCCACATTGCTTAAAGTTGTTAAACCCTGCTACAATCGTTATTTATATTAGGTCCCATTTCTGTTCTATTTTAATATTAAAATTAATTAAATTTAAATATCATTTTACTATTTTACTACTGCAAAACTGCTTATTCTCTTCCATTCTCAGAAGCTTCAAAAGCTGGGTCACATTCAGCTAACATCATTGGCATTCAGACCTTTAAGGTAAGACACCTGACCTGATTCTTCAAAAAAACCCAAAACCCTTTTTTTTATCAAAACTAAATGCTGTTCTTAATTAAAAATTTAGCTTGGGCTTTTTCCCTGAATATCTTCCTTCTCCTTATTTATGCCATAAGACCTGTGAAGCAAATGATAAACTTTCACAATTATAAATGTAATTAAAATTCATAATCACCCTGAATTTACTTTGACCTTTTAAGACATTTACACTGCAATCTGGTCACATTTAACTGGTGTTTTGAACATTACTACTTGTTGAGATAATGAAATGTGATTGATAATGACACCAGAAACTGGTCACTGTGATCATTTTTAATTAGTGTCCTTATTTAGTCCTGCTTAGGTTGGAAAGTTGGACAAAAGTATAAAATTTTCTTCAATAAAGTACTGTTCTATATGTGAAAACAGATATGATCCTTCCATCATATTTTTGACTAACCATCATTTGCTCCATGTACAGCAGTTTATTTTGCTGCTAATAACATTTTTACAGTGAATTTGGGAGAAATTCTATGTGGACATTTACTTAAGAATGATCCCTTTTGAACAGAATTGGAATTTTGAATAAATGTGTTCTGATATTTCATTTATTATTTTACTTATATAGTTTTATTTATTGCCTTTTTAAAAAGTATATGTTTATGCATATATATATATATTTGGGTGGGGGGAAAATTAAACCAAGGTGCTACCAACTCACTGACAATTAACACATTGGTTCTTACTTCTGAGCAAATTATGCAGATTTTGCTGTAAGATTATACTCCTATAAATACTCTCTTGTGAATTATGAAGCTTCTTATGAAGTTCATGGGCTTGGTTCCAAGAAAGCTCACTACACTGGCTTTCTGGGCAGCCATGCTATACAGACTTAGCTATAGGAGTAAATCTCATTTAATTCAGTGAGACTTACTTCCAAGCTTAGGTTGGAATAAATCCTAGATTTACTAATGACTCATCTTCATATAAATAAAATTGACAGATGTAGATATTTTCCTTCTATCCTTTTACAATATCACTTCAGTAAAAGCAAGCAATTTGCTGTTAATATTTATCTTTGTCATCTTTTCCAACTTTGGGTCCTTTGCTTATCTTGGACTTTATTATTCCTAATTTCTGGTCAATATATCCAATAGCAGATCTACTACTGCCTCTTTCCCCTCCCCCAACATAGGTGTGGAAGACACAAAAATCTAATTCTCAAAGGTCCTGAACATCATCTCTATGTTGAAATCCTGAAATCAACCTATAACTGCTATCAGAAAACCTGCTCTGAAGTAAATATGCTGGGCTGAATTACAGGTAGTCCTCGATTTACAACAGTTCATTTAGTGACCATTCCAAATTACAACTGCACTGAAAAGAGTGACTTATAACCATTTTTCACATTTAAGACCATTGCAGCATGAATTTTGATCATGTGATCAAAATTCAAACAATTGGCAATTGACTCATATTTTTGATGCTTGCAATGTCCTGGGGTCATGTGATCCCCATTTAGTCACCTTCTGATCAGCAAAGTCAATGGGGAAGCCAGATTCACTGAACAACCATGTTACTAATTGAACAAAAGCAGCAATTCACTTAACAACTGTGATGAGAAAGATCATAAAAGTCACTTAACTGCCTCATTAATCAACAAAAATTTTGGGCTCAATTCAGGGGTGAAATGTAAAATTTGTTACTACCGGTTCTGTGGGCGTGGCTTGGTGGTGGTGGGGTAATGTGACTGGGTGGGCGTGGCCAACTTTTTTTTTTAACTTTTCAAAGCATTTTTTCTAATGCTTTGAAAAGCCTCTGCCAATCAGGCAACTCGGCTGGGATCGTCAGAGACGTTTCAAAGTTTTTTTTAATCTGGCACTATTGGAATATTTTATTATAGATTACGAATTTTGCATTTGCTTTTGGATAATAGGTCACAAGTTTCCAGGAAAGAAATATGCAGGAAATTTCACACACCTGAAAAGCACCTTCCCTCGCATTATAATATTGTGTACGAAAACAAGTGACAGTTCAAACCGGAGCATCCTGCTCAGTCAGAGCAGAGGCTATGCTCGCCACCATCCAGCTCGCCACCTACCGGTGACCGAAGGTATCAGCAGCTAACAAACTTAAAACTTTGAATGTTGCCGTCCCGCTTCCCCGCAGTTTCCCGTAACCGAGTGAATGATACAGTCATCTGATTATTATTTGGTCTAAAGACCATCGGAAAATATGTTGGAAACGACAAGTTGGGGATGACCTTAAACAACTAGCCGCAATAACTTTTTTCTACGCATTGTTTTTACGCAGATGATCTCAGCGTGTCCAGCTGGACCTGTAGCTTCTGGAGCGCGCGGTAGGGAGAATGGTGGTTTCTTTCATCCTAACTTCTCCTCCCCCCCCCTCGGAAGAAACCCCTGACCGTCGTCAGAACTGTAAAACAGCAACCAGCAAAGCGCCAAAACGAGAAAACGAACTGGGAGTTTCTCTTTCTTTAGGCGTGCCGGTTAAAGAGCGCTCCAAGTTTCATTCGGATGAATGAACTTTTACTTTCAGTTGGTCTGATTTCAAAGGGAAAGAGAAATTGCCCGGGTTTTGTTTGTTTTGATTTCACTTCGTCAGTTTTGCCAAAAGTGAAATCTCTTTAATTTCAAAGTTGATCAGAACTTTTTTTCATTCCCGTCTTCGTCCTCTCTAAAAAGCACCCGAAATAACCCACCGCATCACTTACAGAACGAAAGAGATGGAAGGAGGCGAGTTACTAAGTACCTCCCCCCCCCCTTAATACATATCCCATCCCAACAGCTGGGCAAAAAAGCAAAGACCTTTCTTTTTTTTCCCCCCCCCCCCCCCCGGACTTTTAGCCTTTCGTTTGCCCCGCTCTTCCCCGGTATCTCGCTCGCTCCCTACCTGCTTTACTCCAGTTCTTCTACGCGCCTTCCTTCTTCAAAGAACTACACAAGAAAGTGAAGCGGCAAATACAAGGGAGTGCGGACTCGCAACCGTGAGTGTGGGCTTTACGAAATGTGTGTTGTTGGGACTCCAGTCAAAGCAGAAGAGGTGCCGCTGCCGCCGTTCCCCGATCGTGGCTGGCAGCGATCGCCGCCGAGACTCCCTGGCTCTGAGCGCCTCCTCGAACCTCTGGCTCGCCGCGCGGTTGCATCACCCCCTTTATATAGCCAGCGGACGGCGCTGCTATTTACTCTGGCCGTCAGTCGAAGGTGATGTCATGCTAAGACTCCTCGGTGAGAGGGCGGAGCCAGGGCCGCGGAGGCGGGGTCTCCGAGTGACGCAAGGCCTTCCCCGCTCCCCGGGCAAGAGAGAGAGAGAGAGAGGGTGGGAGGCCCTCGGCGACCGCTCCACGCTGCCTAAGAAGCCGCTTGCCAGAAGCGCACACCCTTTGGAGCGGAGGAGACCGCTCGTGAGGCAACGGCTCCTGTTCTCTGGCATCTCTCCGCAAAGCGGGGCCGAGGAGCATTTGGGGAGGCGGTCGGCGGTGACCTCGGAGAGGCGGGGTGCGGGGTCTCGCCGCCTTCTTCACTTAGGCGACCGAAAGGAAGTCCCGGAGATGGTTCTTTGCCGTTTTGTGCCGCTACTTAAAAAGGGCCACGGGTGACTTCTTATTTGGAGGTCTCTGGCGCCAGGCTGGGTATTTACGCGCCAGAGAAAAAGATTAAGATGAGTTTGCTGATCATCTCCACCGCCTTATCAAGTAAATAAGGCATCAACGTTCCTAAGATTCGCCGGTTTTTGTATCGGGGGGTTGTGTAATAAAATCGTACACCGGAGTCATTTAAAGCCACACTTTTCAGGCGTAACTATCACGAGTCACTCCCATCCCTGCTCTAAGAAAATGGTTTGTGGAAGCAGCAGCGATCAGAAGTTTGAAAATCAGAAGGACAACTGAGTGGAAGGGAGAGCGCGGTATAATATCCACTCTATAGCTACGACCGGTCAAATTGTTAAAATAAAAAAAAGTCATTTTAAAATCCCCGCCTCTCTCTTTTTACCCAGATTGGACCCCCCCCAAAAAAATCTTTCCAGTGGTTTTCCCACTCCAGTTTCCTACCATATGAAAGTGCTCTTCCCCATGTAACTCCTTTTAAATGCAGTATTTCTATCTTGCCTGGTTTTATTAAGAATGTTCGTACAAAAAACCCTCCGTTTAAATCTGTCTTTGAGTCCTGGACAAAGAGAAGGCTGCTGCCGGATCCTTTCTTAACTATGTATGTTCATAAAGTTCCACAACTGTAACGAGATTCTCAGCCTCGCATTGCAGCACAAACCTTGAACACCATTCTTAAAAGAAAAGCCATTATCTCGATTTGGATGAATATCTGACCCTGTCTTAGTTCAACCCCTCCGGGAATGTTCTGAAAACAAAATTCTCGTTTTAAGAATATTTGAGCGACCTGCTTTGAATACCACGTGGACATGACACACCCACACCCACACTTTCAAAAGATTTTCCACCCAACTACTGCAGGTTGTGAGAGCGACACGAGGAAGACAATTTCGATACTTTTCCTCCCCATTTTCTTGCACCACCAAGGGAATAAACGAGGATGTAGGTTAGCTGGAAGCGATGCACTGACGTATTTCCGTGGGAGTGGAGCAAAGGGCGCGTGCAGGTCAAAACGTACCTCGTGGGAACTCTTGCAAAAAGTACTGAAGAAGTTTTCGGGTTGCCTTTCTTCTCTTTCCTCGTTGGTTGGCTGCGCTCACTTTAATAGAGTTATTTCTGGGTAACTCAGCTTCAAAAATGAGAGTATTCTCCCAGGACCCCCTATTTTATTTACAAAGTGGATACCATTAGCTAGTCTTCCACTGAGTTAAATGAAGTCTTGGACTTGCCATGCACGTTTCCAAGAGGATAAACTCAGAGGCCTCAGCTAAAGCTCTCTAAAGGCATGATTGAGGGCTGGCTCCAAATATTAATCATACATAGAGGAGGTCAAATGAAAGAAATGTAAGTTGGTTTCACTCATTGGTTTCAATCGGAGATTCTGTAGGTTGCACTGAAAATTTATGTATAATTTCTATGAGAACCTCTCTACAGACAGAATTGCATCCAAAACCTGATTTTTCATTGAGGTCATTTTCATACTAATCACTTACAACATTTGTAAGTGTAGAAGGCATTATCAATTCATGGCCCCTCTAAGGCTTTTGGCATTCTGTGCCTTTGACATAGGAGTATAAAATCAACATTGCTTTTGTCTGTACCTTGTATTTTAAAAAGGCTGCCATGCTTCTTGCTCTTTGGTAATGTGCATTTATAGGCAAAAACGTGAAAAATCATAGTAGGATTGGAAGGAACTGGTGTGCAATATTTAATTGTTAGTCAATATATATGGCTGTCCTTGAAACTGATTCTTGATGACTAACAAAAAAGTTAGTTTAAAAAAAACCCACCAACAATAACAAAAACCAGTATATCCATAGAATGTAGCTGATGACAAACAGTGGCATCTATCTTGCATGCTCATTGAGTTGAGTTACTATATATATGCCGGACTTGTGAATGAGCTAGTTTTGAAATTTTTGGCCAGTTTTACAAATGACATTTAAAGGAGTTTTGTATTTTCCATTAAAAAGATATAAAATAGACTAAATTATTGTGATACATAATTCAAATAGATTATTACCTGGAACTGAAGGTTACGTGTAGTGGTGACAGTTAGAGAAACACCATAGTTTTGGTTTACTTTCTGCTGGAGTCAGCTCTTCTATGTTCCATGATTGCTTTTTTCATATTCTAATAAAAAGAGATAGATATGTTTTGTCTGATTTATTTATTTAGGTTTGAACACATTAAGAATTCTCCCACTTAAGGAAATGTAGTTTAAAAATAATATGGTATGTCAAATTGTTATATTGATTCTAGAAATAAATATATATAATACCAGGTCTTATATTTTTTTTGAACCCTGAAATAAGCACTTGGCCTTATTGCCATGCGCTCAAAAGCCCAATTGGGCTTATTATCAGGGGATGTCTTATTTTGGGGAAAACAGAGTAGTTAATAATGGCTCTCACTGGTATTGCTGTATGACAGCCTTATTTGTCAAGAAGAATGGAAAGAAAGATAAATATTTAAGTTGCATATCTAATTATATATTTATAATAAATAGATTTCCATTCTGTATCATTAAGGCTTCTCCAGAATCAGATAGTCTGCAAACTTATGCTAGTTGAGAGTTAATACAAGGTATAACTTTTTCTCTGTTTATAACTCTTGATATGTATTTAACTTATTCCTTTTCATACACCTGATGATCCTAAACCTGATTTATTTACAAATGAATCATACTGATTTTCACTGAATTCTCCTGTAAATAAGTCTGCTGCCTAAGGTAGCAAGCCTAAACTTTCTTTATAAAGCATTATTTAACATTCAGTTGAACTTAACTTTGATTAAGTACATAAAGTACATAACTACATAAAGTATAATCTTGCTTCTCAAAGCATCCACTCTCTGAATTGTTACAGAACAAATAATTTCCACATTAATTTTTACAGATTATAGAGTTTTGCTTGACATAATAAATGATATCGAACAATCATGAATGTAGTTGATATATACCGTAGTTCTCAAATCATAATCCCCTTTCCTAACTGAAAAAGCTCTTTTTAGTTTATCACCTTAACAGGTTCTTAACCTATTAAGAATGTAGGTTATAACCAATTCAGACTATTGTTCTAACTCAGTATTGTCTAAGATGACGAGGAGCAACTTTCCAAGTTTTCAAAAGAAAATTTTTCCAGCTTTTCCTGCGATAATGAAGTAATTGAATATGGGACCTTCTAAAAACAATATATGATTGGACTACTGAACCATGGTTGCAGAACAAACAATATTGAAGACTCTACTACCACTTCCACAACACTCTAGAATCTCAGAGGAGCAGAAACTCATTACTAATTTTCTTCAAAAGAAATTATTCAAGAAACATGTTTGATTATTTATATATTTTATTTATCAAAGTGTATATGCTTCCTATTCTGATTCTAGGCAGTTTACAACATATGAACAAGCATTCATAAAATTATGAAATTCAACCATAAACCCAATAAATAAAGTATTTAAAATTATAAATACTGTAAATTCCATAGCTGCTACCTAATAGAGGACTGTTTTTCTCATTTTCCAAAACAGGGTAAAGGTACATCCAATCTTGGGGAGCAATCTGTTCCAGAGGAAGGTGGCCACTACTGAGAAAGTCAATCTCTGGATCCCAGGTCACTTTGAATCTTTCAGGTTGGGTGTCGAGACCATCTCATGGTATCTTTCAGTAAACAATATATTCATTCATCCAGACCTATACAACTCTTGTTGATGCTGATCTTTTGGTAGACTTTCACCATTCACAGAATAATCAATTGCTCTGACTTTTGGATGGATTTAGAGAAACAGATCCTCCCCACCCCCCACCCCAAATACAGAAAGTTGTCTTGCAGCTGTATAGTAAGAAAAAGAGCATAATCATTTTGAGGGGAAACAAGACAAGTATGAAAAATATACTTCAAAGATGCATATCAAAATGTAAGACAATAATAACATGATATACTGTTGTATTGTGTTTGTTGCTGGAGCAACAGTGTGAAGAAATAGCTCAATGGTAAATATTAGAAATTACTAGCTGCACATAATAAAACACAAAAAGGAAAGGGAACTAAGGGAGGACAAAAAACATGGTTAGGGATGAATTCATAGCTACAAAATTCTTACACAAACCCAAGAGCCTATGGACTCCAACTCCTAATGCAGACTGTTCAAAAATGAAAATAGATGAATCTTGTGGATGTGGTTCTAAGGCATGGGAATTAGAGAATTTATATTCTAGATAGGGCTGTGCTCTGTTGGATAGAACAATTACATGGCTTGAGAATTTTCCTAGACTCATCATTGTTAATGGCAGTTCAAGTGACTTCTATAGATTTATAATAGATGGCTTCAAAGATTCAACTGGTATTGACGTGGGCAAACTAGCTGTGGGCAAACTAGCTGTGGTTTTTCACCTACTTTAGATTACCGTAAAGTGTTTTATCCAGAATTGTTCTAGAGTCTGGTCAAGGAACTACAAGTGATAGGGCTACTATATCTACTGCATATCTCTGCATATTTTTGCATATCTCAAAAATATGGACAACTAGTAGATGGCAGCAAAATGTTAAAAAATGAGTGGTCATCCAGATTTTTGCAACTCTTAACATAAGTATTCCTAGAGTTGGTACAGAATGGAGCAATCAAGTGGCTGAGCATCACAAGGCAATGTGCATGTCTGAATGTTGCTAAAACAACCATACTGGCTATCAATTAGCTACAAAGACAGATCAAGAGTTTACTTTTTTGACATATACAACTCTGAACAACTTGACACCAGAATCTCTGACAAACCATCTTCACTAGTACAGACAAAATTAGTGATTAAGCTCATCAGAGGAGATTCTGCTTTTTTTTTACATATTTATATTTATATAACATATATTATGTACTGTATATACCCGAGTATAAGCCGACCCGAATATAAGCCGAGGCTCCCAATTTTACCACAAAAACTGGGAAAACTCATTGACTCAAGTATAAGCCGGGGGTGGGAAATGCAGCGGCTACTGGTAAATTTCAAAATAAAAAAAGACTGGTCAAAAGTGCGAGGACCTGTCAGAAATCACTTTTTTCAGCCCTCTGGGTAGTCCTTTTGTGCATATGGACTACTCAGAGGGCTGAAAAAGTAATTTTTGACTGGTCCTCGCACTTGTGACCAATCCTCGAACTTATGACTGTTCTCACATTTTACGTTTTTGCCCTATCTTGTCACCATGGTGAAAAGAAGCAGTTGTGAAATGAGTGACACAGTTGTTAAGAATGCTACAATGGGCATAAATGATGACCAGTCATAAGTGCGAAGACCGGTCAAAAGTGCGAGGACCTGTCAGAAATTACTTTTTTCAGCCCTCTGGGTAGTCCTTTTGTGTATATGGACTACTCAGAGGGCTGAAAAAGTAATTTTTGACTGGTCCTCGCACTTGTGACCAGTCCTCAAACTTACAACTGTCCTCACATTTTACATTTTTGCCCTATCTTGTCACCATTTCTCTCTCCCCCTCTCTTTCTCATTCTTTCTCTCTCCCCCTCTTTCTCTCTCTCTCCCCCACTCTCTCTCTCTTTCTCTCTCTCCCCCACTCTCTCTCATTCTCTCTCCCCCTCTTCCTCTGTCTCTCTCCCACTCTTTCTCTCTCATTCTCTCTTTCATTCTTTGTCTCTTTCTGTGTCTCAGTCCTCGCCACCCCTGATTTCAAGCCCCATAATGCTCAGCCTGCCTAAAGAATGACGCCCTCTGTAGATTCACCCGCCCAACTCCAGTGCCCCTATTCCCCAGCCAACTTGACGTCACTCACTGTTAGAGCCAGGAGCCGCACATTTTGAAGCTCATTCTGCCCTTCTGAAGCCCCCAATGCTTTGTTTCCCTCCACCACCCAAGCAAACATCGGAGCCTTCTCTTGCAGAAGCAGAATCCAGCAGAGAAATGGAATAACAAGGGGGGGAATGGGGAGGAGAAGGGGTAATTAGCAGAATCCAGGCACAGAAATGAAAAAACGGGGTAGGGGGAATGGGAATGGAGAGGAGAAGGTGTAAGAAGAAATTTCCTTAGATCACTGACGCTCCCAACAATGAGTTTGGTGGAGATGTAAGGAAATGTCTTCCAGCTCTTCAAGATTGGCTTTAAGCCGACAGCAAAAGTAGTGGGGGGGGCAACAGGGGCGTGTGTGTTTATGTATCCTTCCCTCCGCAAGAACTTGGAGGCAGACGCTGCCCCTCTGAGGAAAAGAGGAGGCGGCGAAGCCCTGGCTGTCACCTGGGAGAGGAGGAGGGCATGCTGGGAAGCTCCCTTCCCCGCAGCCCTGCAAAACTTGCCTGCCTTCCATGTGGTCCGGTTCGGGGGCGTGGCCAGCCACCAATTGCTACCAGTAGGGCGAACTTGCCTCAATCTCCGCTACCTACTTGCCCAAGCCGGTCCAAAGCGGGAGCATTTTACCCCTGCCTCCCTGCAACCCCTAAAGCCAAAAAAGGTGCGGGGGAGGGGCGCCGCACCCCCCACACACCCCATTTTGGCTTTAGCAAGCCTCTCTGCAACCCCAGGTGCCAAAAAGGTTGCAGGGAAAAAGGCATTTTTTTTCGTGACTCGAATATAAGCCGAGGGGGCTTTTTTCAGCCTGAAAAACCTGCTGAAAAACTCGGTTTATATTCGAGTATATACGGTATTTATATGTGGGAAATGGTAACAAAATACCCCTTCCAATATAACGTTTGGATTCATAAGCAGGCTGGCAGCGGACCACAACACTCTGCTTAAAGGATCAAAGCTGAGAAGTTATGATGGCACTGAACAACTGACTTAAGGCCGTCTATAAAGTTGCAGCCATCTAGAGAGTCTCCACCGTTATGTGACTGCAATTTCTAACATTCTCTGCTGGCTTCCAAAGCAAAGACAATGGGGACACCAGTAGGAAGTCTGAAGTCACTCTGATTCTTGCCGCTTTTTCATCTGCACATGCTCCATAGCAACTCCTCCCTGCCCACTGCTGTACATATGTATGCACCTCTCCACACTGTAGGGAACTTGCCCACAGCACCCCTATGGCATGCGCAGATTCAAAGGACCTACCCATGGCACCCCTGCAACACCTGAACACCCACTAATAACCACATGGTCCTGGGTTTATGATGGCAGCTTGAACTGCAGGTTTGCCATTGCTAAGTGATATAGTCATACAACATCATGCTTTACAATCGCATTGCTTAGTAATGGAAATGCCAGTCCCAATTCCTGTCATAACCCAAGTATTATCTGTAATCTGGCTACAGTATGTTTATCTAGCTGAATCAAGATTCTGCACAATACAATTTATATCTAAGTTCATATGCAGTTTCAGAATAGTAGATAATGTGCTAGCCATGAGAAGCATCACATTTCCTCAGGTAAAAGAGCAGGGGTGAAATGCTCCGGGATCAGATTGGACCGGATCACCCGATCCGGTAGCGATCTTGGCCAGTGGTTCAGCGATCCAGTAGCAACGGCCCAACTGGGTGTCATTACTTCCTGGTTTTAACCAGGAAGTAATGTGTTTTTTACTTTATGCACATGTGCAGGTTTTGCGCATGCACAGAAGGTCTGTGTGGACCTGTGACA
Organism: Ptyas mucosa; assembly: GCA_012654045.1. Taxonomy (NCBI): domain Eukaryota; kingdom Metazoa; phylum Chordata; class Lepidosauria; order Squamata; family Colubridae; genus Ptyas; species Ptyas mucosa. Next base: position 5,000,647 of record WNWU01000018.1, read on the forward strand.
CATGCACACGGCGCATGCACTTCCGAACCGGTAAGGAAGGTAAGTAGATTTCACCCCTGTAAAAGACTACTTATATTCAGTACTTAGAAGAAATTTAAATAATCCTGAAATAAATAGATGTCTAAGTCACTCAGATTTAAATGCAATTGCATTTATTTATTTATTTACTTACTTACTTACTTATTGACATATTTGGACAAACTTGCAATATTTCTTTCTCTTGTTGCACTGCGCTTCTTTTTGCTAGGAAGAAAACCAGTTAATTAGAATGAACATGGAGTTAACCAAGATACAACTATAGTAAAACGAGATGGAATGCATTGGCCTATAATGCTATATATAGTATAATGTTTATACTTGAATTAGGGGAAGAGATTTTCTGAGTTTCAAGAGAAAGCAACAAATTAAATAGCCTTGTTCTAGTCTCAAAAGTTTCAAGAAGCCTATTATCACGTAGATTTTGATCATATGCTAATCAGTGTGCTTATTATAATAGAATGTGAGGATGACTTCAGTATTGTAGAAGTTATCAGCAAATAGTAAAACCTTTTAATGCAGCCCTCATAACTTTTATAATACAATGAATATATTAAGAATATTAGGGCTGTAATCCTATATCCAATTTGCCTAGAAATAAATTCATTGTAGACAGGCATAAGATTGTGTTGTCATGGAAAACCAAAACAAAGGAGAATATTTTTCCCTGTGTTTTTTGCAGAATTAATTTTCAAAAATGAAAACTGTACATTTCTAAATAAGTTTTTGTAGAAGTAAGAACTAAATGGCATAGGTTTTAACTTTCATGGAAAAAAGGAAATTCTGGCATACAATTGCTTGTGGAAGGCTCAACACAGGGTGAGATTAACATATGGGGAAAGGGTCTTTGAACCGCTATTATTTATTTATTTATTTTATGTAATTTATATGCCGCCCTTCTCCCGTAGGACTCAGGGCGGCTTACAAAAACAAACAAGAAATTACATAAACAATTAAAATCAATTAAAATTAATTAAAATCAAATTAAAAATTATTAAAATATTTGAAGTCACCCCTACAGATTCAGCCCATTTGGCGAAAAAGCCATGTCTATTCGCGGCTATTGTAATACAATATATTATTACACAATTAGGATATGTAATAATGATTGATAGGTTTTTTTTAATGAAATGTTAAGTAATGGGTGGTTGCTATGCTTCAAAAAGATTTTGTTCATTCTCATTTTAACAGGTTTGTTGGATTTTTTAAGGAGAAAAGAAAAAAAGGGAAGTACTAGAAAAACAAAGGAGAATCAAAACCGAATTATTACACTGTGAAAGAAAATCAGCATCAAAAGCATTCTTTCTTTCTCAATGCTGTAAATAATTATAGCAAACATACCAACATCAGTCATCCTCCCATGTTCTGCAGTGAATATTTTTAATAAAATGTTATTAAATAATTTTTGAAAATAATATAAAAATTAATACCAACTAATATAACATAAGAAGAAAAAAACAAGAAAGAAAACAGTGCACAGAGAATAAAAGAAAAATGATACAAAATAGCTTCCATTCTCCTTTATATAATTGCAGTTATATAAGTACAATTATAAGCTTTTCTATTTGGTTACAACTTAACTATTTTTTCTGAAATCTATCCTGTCTAATCATCAAAACCATAAATCATAAATACATTTTTTTCTGTTTTCACACAAAGTCTATAAAGAGTTGCAGTTGGCAATAAATGTAGCTATCGAAATTCTCTCTTCTCTGATCAAAGAGGTTAATTTAACCATCTCACAAGGTCCATCTATTTCACCAACCATCCCTCCATTGGGGATGCAGTAATACTGAATCTTTCTATCTTTGTGCATACAATAATCTTGCTTCAGTTATTGTGTACAAAAATTCCATGATTTGTATCCAACTTTGTATATGTTCACCAAACATGATAAAATGTCCCTTCTTGTTATTCACTTTTCCAGTATAAATCTGAAGATAATGTATCTGGTGGTGTATATTTATGTTACTTCATTTTATTAAAAAAATATTTTAAGTCTATAATGTAATGTAAATTTCAAACCTTTCCACATATTCTCCCATTGTTCCATCTGTATATAATAACCAAAAATCGTAGCCTACTGTCATATATTCTTTCACTTTGTTCTTTCAAATTTCAGTAAACGTTTATACATTTTAGCAATTACATGTTCATCATTTGTACACAATTCTTTTTCAAATGTAGTCTTACAATATTCACAACCATATAGTCTTTCATCTATTTTAAATTAAATTTATTAATTATAAATAAGAGAATCATTGATAACTAAATCCTCTGCCACCAGTTCTTCTCTTGATTTTGTTTTACACTCGCCTTAACAAAATTCTAGTGCCTCTCAATAAATTAACCATTTGTGTTTGCCTGTTCCTCATCTATAAAATGCTTCTTGTGTCAAGATACACAAAATTTATTTTGGGGCACAACTTGAGTTTGTATCCGTTCTGTGTTCTTCTCTAACAAGAGTTTTTAAAATCCACTTCGATTTTGAATTTATGCCACCAATATCCATGCCATCCAAATCTCAAATCATAGTATTCTAACTCCAAAAGCCTTCTGTTTCTCAATAACACCCACTGTTTCATCCAAACCATCATCCAAAGGAACTAGCAAGCTGCCCAATACAAATTCAAATCAGGTAAGCCCAGTCCTCCTCTTTTCTTTGTCTCTTGGAATATCTTGTTATATTTAAATCGTGGTGTTTTTTTCTCCTGCCACTCAACAGTGAATATTTCACTAGATGATCTGATGCAGAATTTAAAGAACAATATGAAACAGAAAGTTAAGGCAGTCCTCCCCCACAATTAGTAACTAAGAGGGTGGAATGAACAAGAATGGATCTTTCTTTTTTATTGTAGTATCTCACTGATGTTTTGCCTCACTTTGAAATTTGATCCAAGACTCATTGGTTTCACACTATGGCCTATCTTCAGGAGCTATTCTTTGAAATTATTGAAAGCTGGTAATTTCCTAGAATTGCTACAGCTCTACAGCCAGCCTCTTTTCCCATTAGCAACACCTGTAAATCTCCCCATCCCAAATTCAGTCTGCAGTTTCTGGAACTTGTTACTTCTTTATATGGATTATATTCCTTTGTGTGGAATATATCCGCCCTTTCCCATTCAATGCAAGTGTGGTTGTTATTCCTTATTTCATCACCATTACTGATAAAATCTCAGGCGCTAAATGTTTTTCTCCAAATGGCAGGTTCATTTAATAATAAAAAATAATAATTCATAAAACTTGTATGCTGCCAGGCCCCCAACAATTCTTGGAACAGATTTACTCAGGCAAATTATGCAAATGTATTAATCAGCAATTCAGGTACATGAATATTAATCAATAACTCAGTTCCATAAATTTTGTAAGCGCATTCAAAAATATTCTTGTTTTCATCAAGAGAGCCAAAATAAATCACCAAAACTGACAGGCAAAAAAGAAAGAAGAGTCCCAACTTCTGAAGCAATATGTAATCTCGGCCTTGGCAACTGTGGAAAACACCTGGTTGCAAAATTGCTGGTCATTTATTTTCACAGCTTTGAAATGCAATATAGGATGGTGGGAAGATAATTAGGAAGCTATGGAGGGTTTCATGACTTTTGTTTACATTTCTTTAACATAGCTTCCAACCATTGTAATTTCATATTTGATTTCCAAACAAAATGCTTAGGCATATGTATATTACAATGGATGTAGATATCTTAACATCAAATGCTATTTCTTTTTGTGTGGAAGGAGTAGGGTAATTGTAATCTGCTACCAGGTAGTAAGACAGAATACTTATTTATATTCATCTATGCCTCAGGCTTTTTCTTTTTTTTCCCTTTTTTCTTTTCTTTTTCTTTTTAGAGTCAGTTTCGTGTAGTCATTAAGATACCAGGATAGAAATTAGGAGGCCTTGAGTTCAAGTCCTATCTTAGACACAAAGCCAGCTTGGTAACCTTTTGCCAAACACTCTCTTTCAACCCTCAGAAGAACACAATGGCAAATCACTTCTGAAAATCAATACTGACTCAAAGGCACAAAAAAATAGATAAATAAAAATTTGTCAGCTTTAAGGAAAGATATGAGCACTGATTGGCTCAAAGTATTTCTTGTATTTCAAGGTCAAAAGAGCCAAAGATGATTTAAGACCTTATTTAAAGTACCTGACAGAAATATAATTTAAACATCATGTTTGGAGAATGAAATTAAGGGCATTCCTCTTTTTCTTCTAAAAAATTAAAATAAAGTATGTTTTGTGGATGTGTAAAAAAGCTATAAATTCTTCTCTCTTACTGTGATTTTAACCCATCCTGACAATGGATCTCAATGATGATCATAATCAAAATTCTGCATCTCCCTGTTCACATGTGTACTATCAATCACAGAGTTCTGCCAAAAAAGAGAATTGCAGTAACATTTTTCTCATTCTCTCACCTTGGGCAAGTGATAAGGGGAACCTGTAATACTGACAAGCAGGGCAAATTGCAGGGGTACACTCCTTAACACTGTGATCTGGCCACTTTAGCTGAGAACATTTCCATTACATTAAGAATTCGATGGAAATAATCTCATTTAAAATATTCCATGCAAATGTTGAAAAGAAACACACACACCCTCTTTAATGTGTTTAGCCTAGTGTGAGATAACAATCCAGCTTGCTTTTGAAATGGAAGGGAACTCAAGCAATTTATACTGCAGTAAGATAGCGGTTCCTCAAGCTGTAATCCTCCATATTTATTAGAATTATGTTTCCAGAATTCCCATATGAAGGAACATATCAACAACATATCTGAAACAAACTAAAATGGTACTATGGGTTTATTAACAGAAAAACAGAGAATTTTGTCTTGCTATATACCCAGTCCTTTTGACTTATTCATTCATCATCCATTTCAACAAGTGATTTTAAGCAATCCAAGTTTACAGTGCTTGGAAATAAATCCCTTCTCAATTAATTGAATACATTCCTTCCTAAAAACGCTTAGCATTACTACATTAATTGCAATTTAAAAAAATTGATCATAATATGTATGCTTTCTACTGTTACACCTATATTTGACAGCTACTGTTATGCTGATACTATGATCAATCCTTTGTCTGGCATATCACCTGTTATTTACATAACTCTTTTCAATTCTTCTTATATTCCGCTTGATTTAATTACATCCATATATTTTTTTATATTATGGTTTGCTCCACCTTTGAGCAATTTAATGCAAATAAGAGATAGGATAAATTGTATTCAATCATTTTTCACATTAAGTAAGTTGTGTGCATATTCAAATTTATCTTACAATAATATATAAAATAATGATCAAATATTATTACATATTTGAAAAATGATGCCATGTTTTTTTCTTTAGCTTTAGCATGAAGATAAAACTAGCTGAAAAAAGAATCAAATCTATGCACTACCATATTTGGCCCATTGTTTTAATATATCTACTGCATATGGAAACTGGTAGGTTTGATAAAGAAATGTAAAATAAGAAAAAAAGAAAAGGTGTTAGTCAAATGTGAACATTAGTCCTAAGCAATTTATACTATTCAGTCTTGTGACATTTGAGAGAAATAAATCAATGCCCTCTTCTCTTGTTAAAAAGAGCTAAATTATTTATATAAAAACTACAGATACTCATTCCTAAAGATATGTGTTTAGCTATTCCAAAGCAATGGAAATAAAATGGATTATGGGCCTTAAAATCTAGCCAAATTATTACAGCATGACACACATAATAAATGAACTTGAACCAATTTTATATGAAGAAATATTATGTTACCTTCAGTTGGCAGGTATCCATAGATTCACCAAAAAATTGCAAAATAATATGAAATGTTCCATTTTGAAACAAATCAAAAGTCAGATTTTTTTTCTTTACTTTCTTAGAAAAAATATCCAAGTCATGAAGAATTATTTATTAAGTCTATTAAAATGCCTTTAAAAATAGTAAGTTTTTAAATTCTCTGAAACTCTTCCTTTAACCCAGATTATTGGGGGGGAGGGTTTAATTTAAAATGTAATTGCTCTGGTGATCTTTTGAGGGGAATTATTTCTAAAGAAAAGGAAAAAAATGGTAAAAATTAAAGGCCTGAACGAAGCTGGAAACTGATAACAGTATGGACAGCATGACAAACTGTGTTGATTTTCTTTAGAATGTACTCTCTATATCTACAAAGGAGCCAACTGATAGTCAATTAAAATATAATGAAAACTTAACAATGGAACAAAGAAGGGAAAAAATCAAAATGTCATTTCAATAAAACATTATAAAAAATAAACACAATGATTATAATTGAAAAGTGATAAAATTTTAATGTAGAATTAAATTCACACTAATAATAAAAGTATGAAAGTTAATTTTATAACTTTTTAACAAGTTATAAAATTTAAAGATTTTACATTTAAAAAGAATTCTGTTTTGACAATTTTCTTAAATGAAGATTCTGTTAGTGCTAAATGCCAGATTAAGGACTAATATGTTAACAATCATAATAAAGATTGTAGAAAGGAACTGGCAAACAACAAAGTTTTTTTTTTCCAAAATAGCTTCCACAGATTTAACACAAATTTCAGGTATTATCTGAAGTTATAGATAAGAGTATATCATTTCTTCAAATGTGGTCAGTTAGTTGCAGTTTAATTATTGTGACATTGTCACTTTTATTTGTAATTATATCAGAATAGATATTGATACAATTCTAGGATGCAGATTCAGGCCATATTGTAAAGAGTGTGAGGTTTTGAATTTGTTAGGAATCAAAACAAAGAACTATTATATAAACTGTGTTTTCTTTAACTTTATTAGTATAGTAAGTATTATGCTCAACAGAAAATCCCGAGTTTTAAGGAATTGGGTAGGGCAAAGTGAGTTTTTATTTTACAAGCTCTAAGGAAAAATATCAGCAGCGCGAGTAGAAAAGTTTTTTTTCCTTTTCCTTTATTTCCTTTTATTATTTGAAGTTTTAGAAAAACTACAACTCAGTTTGGTTAGAATTGGAAACGGTAACTAACTCTGAGATCTTGGAAAAAGAAAGTAGAGATAAATCAGTAAACAAAGGAACTCTTGACTAGACAAGTTCTCATTATCATTAGGAGAAAATAAAGTGGCCTTGGATGTTCCCTGATTCCTAGGGGACTGCCTGCACTCTAGGTTTCAGGGCTTTATATAAGTTTCAGACGTGGATAGTTTTACATCAGGACTTCCATTCCTCAGCTGCTATCAGCAGCTGGTGATTACTTCAGCCAGCTGATATGCCCACACTCCTATATACACATTCTCTCATTTTTGCATTACTCATAGTTTGAAAATCACTTTGACTACTATAACATAATTATGTTAATGTCAAATGAGTCACTGAGAAACAGAAAGCTCTTGTGTATCAGACTTCAGTTCTAGGTCAGTTTCTGAATGCGGTGTATACTTCTGCACCACAGAAGGATGGGGCCAATCAGAGGTAAGCAACAGAATTACTGGGTAGTGAGAGTCGTTAAATTACAAGCCTGGGTTAGAAGGAAAGTTGATTTTAATGCAATTCAGGGTCACTGGTTTATTATTTCACAGGCAAGCTAGCAAGCAGCTATTTCTAGTAAACAAGTTAGAACTATATGGAGGGAAAGTTTGGACACTTTTTTTCTTTTTGAGCACTCTTAAGCACAAGGACAGAGGCAGAAGGAGAGGGAGAAACTAACATAGGATTAAGTATGTTTAAATCCAGTGAAATCACTGAAGATGTGTCTAACCTTGGTTTGAATAATACAATAGTTAACTATCTAGATATCAGCAATAAATGTCACATATACAGTGCTTTCCTTTGTAAATTGACTCAGAATAAAGCCTCACTTAGCACAATGGATTTATGGATTAGAAACATTATATAATGCATTCAAGTTTAAGTATTTATCTTGTGGTGGGCCAAGTATTTCCTCTCTTTTTTCTAGGTTTCTAATTGTGTAAAACTGTGTTTTGTAACAAACAACAATGGGCTATGAGGAAATATCTATAGCTCTAGCAACCACTACAACAAAGGATCTCTTGAATATTGCTCAAAAATGAGAAAACAATAGTAGTTTTAAAGCGAATAAAAAAATGTCTGAAGACATCTGTCTACATACATACTGTATCCAACTATTTTTTCTACTTCCTTAATTTTCATGTATATGAATGTTGTCTTAGTGTTATGTTTTGAAACTTGATTGTATACTGTTGATTGTTATATTCTGACATTTTATGATAGCAGGATTGGGGTGTGATTGTTGTTACTTTTTTACTGTAGACAGTTCACTGTTTAGCTATTATATCGGTTCTAGAATTGGAGTAAATTATTACATGTTATAAGGAAATTCGTGGCATGCACAGTAGCTAAATAAATTCCTCTCTCTAAAGAAATTTCCCCATTTCTCACAAGGAAATATATTCATTTAAAACTGATCTGTTTGATAAGCAAAGCATCTTCTTATTTAAAGTACTCTATACTTTTGAGTAAGATTGACTATTACACAGACCTTATTTTGAGCCAGTTTATCCTGTACAATCTTAATGTTGTCATGCTAAGGAACTTTGCAGGCTACTCAAGTATTTCTTCCAGGCTTTGGGTTTAATGGGTGGCTATTTCTACAATTAATATGTATTCTATACTTGTCAACAAGAATGCTGATATAAGTAACTTGTTCTTTTACTTCTTTGTGCATCAAAACATCAGTCCCAGTGATTTTGATTTACATATACATATGTAGCACAATTTACCCATGCTAAAGACATGGTTAAGAAATTATTTGCTCAAATGAACATAATACATATTTTCCCTAAATGCAAATACTTGCTGCCAGGACTCCAGTCAGAAGTGGGACTGTTATTATTTTATTCAAATAGTTTTGATTCAACCACTAACAAATATTCTCTGAGCAGATTACAAAGTAAAAGAATAAAATGACAATATAATCCAAGGAATAAAATGACAATATAATCCAAGGGGAAAAAAGAAGAAAAACATCCATACTAAACATCCCAGTTTAGTATGATCAATTACAAATAACAAAATTAATACCTACCCCTTAATTTGCTCATTGGCCTCAATGGGCTTTAGCAAATTTAGAGGGATTTTACAAAGTTTAGTTGTGGGGAAGAGACAAAATACTCCAATTGATCAAAACAACTTCCAGGATTGTGGTCTCATATCTGAGCTGCACTTTTCTTTGTACCTATAAACACATTTGATACAAATTTTATGAGGGGGGGGGTGTTTCTTGAATGAGGAAAGTTTAGAAGTGAAACCGTGTTTATCTGTTTAAATAAGAACAGCAATTGTATCCTATAAAACGTTAGTAAAAGGTATGATTCCTGCTAAAATTTATATTTTTAAATCTGTTTTATTTCACATAAATAATCACCTTACTTTTTCACTAAAATCAGGGACAATTAAAGAGTTTCGCTTTTTACAACATACTTAGCCATATATTGAACAGTATCCTCTCACCCCCCCTCTTGTACATAAAGCAATATAAAGCTCTTAATTCAACTTATCATCAGAAACACAATTTCAAGCAAAAACATTTTGTAGGCTGATGCAAAGGAATATTACACTTGCAAAAAAAAAAAGAAACAGTACAGATTTCTTTGGTGACTATCATTACAAATAATAAGCTGCTGTCAATATTGCTGCGGCAAATTTTCTGAATGCTCTAAACTTTCAGGAAAGAAAATAGATAACATTGTTACAGCAATATGATCATTTACATTTGTTTGTATAGTTCTGAAAAACGGGGGAGCCTCTTTATAGGCATCCTCAAAAATTATCTGAGTATAATACCACAGGCATAACCAGGGTTTACATGTACCTGAGAGAATGGAAAGGTGAGCCATTCAGCTGTACTCAGAATGTGAGGCCATCATCCATCTCTTTAAAAACTCCATGTCTGTTATCCTGACTTTTCATCTTTCTTGCTGCCTTCTTCTTCTGATCATTTATCTGGGACTTCTGTTAATAAGCTCAATCTCCTTTGCCCCTACAGCCCCCAACGAACCAACTGTTGTTACTAAACTGAGTGAAAATGCTAAGTCACATAATAGGTGACTAATAGGCGCCCTATAATTCTTCACTAGCCATGATCTAAATATGAAGCAATAGCATCATCTCGACCTTAAGGTGAGTGAGGGGCTATATTTCAGAATGGTGCCCCTTGTTCCAAAGATAGCCTACTAAAGGCAAGATCTGTAGCTTAAAAGCCACTAGAGTTATAAATATTTCTCTGTGATCCTTTACTACTCTATTAAGTCATTTTCTGCTTTTTGGTATTTACTTCAAGTGGTTTATTTTTTGAAGAACGGAGACTTTTCAAAAGAGCATTTAAAAATTTACTGTAATTTAAAAAAACAAAAGAATGGAATACAGAGTCAAATATTACATTGTAATGGGTTGATATAAAATTGGTTGAAAAGAGTTGCTTATAAAGTAGTGGTAGTCCTCAACCTACAACCTTATGTTTAGTGACCATTCGAAATTACAATGGCATTAAAAAAAGTGACTTATGACCATTTTTCACACTTACGACCTTTGCAGCATTCTCATGGTCATATGATCAAAATTGGGATGTTTGGCAACTGACTCATATTTATGAAGGTTGCAGTGTCCCAGGTTTTGTGACCTTCGAGTGAGCGAAGTTAATGGGGCAGTCAGATTCACTTAACCGTGTCACTAACTTGACTACTGCAGTGATTCACTTAACAAGTGTAGCAAGAAAAGTTGTAAAATGGGGCAAAATTCACTTAACAATTGTCTCATTTAGCAACAGAAAATTTGGGCTCAAATGTGGTTAAGTCAAGGTCTACTTATAAACTATATGAGAGTGTGTGAAAAACTGAATAATGTCAGTTTAGAAAAATAAACCTACGTTCAAATTTTTGACAGTCATGATGCTCAACTAAACCTGACCTGTCTCATAATACTATCATACTGAGATAAACATGAAGTGGAGAAGGAAGAAAAACATGTTTGTCTCAATTCTTTCAAAATAAGATGAATAAAAATGGCATAATTAAACTATGCATTCCTAAAAAAAAAATATGCTGATAGGAATATAAGATAGGGACTGTTAATATAGTTATGAAAATGTTAATATACAATGATATAAAACAATATATACAGCATTGCAGTATAAATGTCCACATGGAGTTGGGGAAGTGATATCACTTGCATAATAACATCATTGTGCAAATTGTTATGTAATTCATTCCAGTCATGTGGTGTGACTGACGCAAAGGCAGAGGACAGGTCTCAGTTTAGCATATAAAAGGGAACTTCACAAAATTAATAATCTTTTTTGATGAAGAGAGGCAATTTACCAGCCACCTATTATTAAATAATTTTAAACTTAGCTCAAAGGAGGTAGCTATTATAAGTAGGAAGAAGAAAACACTTTCCTAGGCCTTTCATCTGTTTTCTGTCAGACCAACTAAATGTCCTTGATAATTCAGAATAAAGCTTAAGAAAACAACTTTTTGCCTTGAATTTTGTATGATTGGTAGACATTGACGGAGTTCCTTCACTAAGTATTTTTTAACACTTTTTGAAGCCTATTCTGTGTCTTCCTAGTCCTATTCCATTACCCTAATGGTCAGACCATTATCAAGAGTGGCAATAGTAGGACTGGCAGAACAAAGCTCAAAAAATCTGAACAGCCATCTCTGCCACCTTGTTTGTGCTTTTTGCTACCCATATTTGCTAGCCTTAGGCAATGACTCAAGTGATCCTTGTTTTTTTTTCATTACAGAAAACTCTGGCATATCTGACTTCAAACCGTAGTAGAGATACAAGTTATAAACTCAGAGTGCTTATAACTCATGACTCTATATGACAACTACCATATTTATCGGCGTATAACATGCACAGGCGTATAACACGCACCTTCATTTTAAGAGGGAAATTTCAGGAAAAAACTACGCTCCGATGGCCGCGAGAATTAGACGTGAGGAAGGCGCGGGTTGCCGGTACTTGTTAATACTGTAAAAACATGGCTTCTTAACATTATATCGGCGTATAACACGCACACATCATTTGCCCCCTATTTTCAGGGGGGAAAAGTGCGTGTTATACGCCAATAAATACGGTACATATTTGGAACAAAAAGTAGAATTTGGGTGTTATTATAGGTGATGTATTGCATCAATGTTGGACTGCATTTTTTTCTTTCAAATACATCAGCTTCTGCTGCATGTATAAGCAGCACTTCAATTTGACAACTTCCTCAAAATGCATTACAATTTAATTTAAAACATCTTTAAAATAATGAAATGTCCCAAGATTGCCATTAGGACAGACCAATCAAAATTTGCATTCTCCAGAACTCTTCATGAGCCTAGATGAAAGGCAAATAGGATAAGAAAATAACACTGGCTACTATTTTATTTATTATAAATATATAATTTCTACCTTGCTTGTATTATGCGCTATTTAGGGTGGCTTATGTTAACACAGTAACATACAATTTAATTGCAGTAAGATAATAGCATAATTACATGAAAAAGATGTCGATAACAGTCTAACTCCAGCACTCCACCACTATTAAAGAGAGTATCAACTTGAGAAGATTCCACAGTTATAATGCAATCACAAGATAATCCTTTTTCTCATTCATATTATCTGGATCTCCACCATAGTTAGAACTAGGAAGCTAATTCAGGAGAGAGGCAATCCTAAAATATCTTGGACTTCAGTCTTTGAGAAATTTGAAAGTCTTCAATACTATACTGAATTGTGCCTGAAAACAAATCTGTAAGTAGTGTGTTCTTGTAGGTTTGGTAATGCTTATCTGCATTTTTATCTGACCCTTGCATCATTCATTAATTTACAAGATTTTATGAGCATCATGATACAGGTAATGTAGTTCAGATTAATTACAAGCTTTGTGTCACTAAAGCCAGGTCTGACCTCATCAAGAATGGCTATTTAATATCTATTTAGTATCTATTTAAACTAGGGAAAGTTACTTATAACCTCAGTTTCCACATACCGTATATACTCATGTATAAGCCGACCCGCATATAAGCCGACCCCCCCCCCAATTTTACCCCCAAAAACTGGGAAAACTTGTTGACTCGCGTATAAGCTGGGGGTGAGAAATGCAGCAGCTACTGGTAAATTTCAAAATAAAAAAAGACCGGTCAAAAGTGCGAGGACCTGTCAGAAATCACTTTTTTCAGCCCTCTGGGTAGTCCTTTTGTGCATATGGACTACTCAGAGGGCTGAAAAAGTAATTTTTGACTGGTCCTCGCACTTGTGACCAGTCCGCTCTTTCCTTCCCCCCGCAGGCGCCTCCTCCCTTTCCTCGCCCCGAACGGCCGGTGGGCGAAGCGTTCCTTTCTGAGGGGCTTCTCGGCACCCTCGCCTCAAATTCAGTTCAGCCGGGGGAGGGAAGCGGGGAGTTGAGGCGGGGTGGGGGACCTGCGCCCCTCTCCCTCTCCCACATCGGAAAGGAACTTTCTGCTTCAGCTCCCCGCTTCCAAGAAGCCCCTCGGAAAGGAACGCTTCGCCTGCCAGCCGTTGGGGGCAAGGAAAGGGAGGAGGCGCCTGCAGGGGGAAGGAAAGAGCGGGGAGCTGAGGCTCTGCAAGGAGATCTGCTTTGGGATCCCCTCGGGCTGGGAGAGGGGTGCAGGTCCCCCACCCCACCTCAACTCCCCGCTTCCCTCCCTGGGCACTTGCCATGGGCCACGCATGTCCATGGGGTCACTCGGCTCCTGCTTGCCTGGCAGCAGCTGCTTCTGCTCTTCTTCGTCGCCCGGCACCGACCCCTCTTGAGCACTGGAGCCAGAGCCGCGGCTGCGACCGAGGCCAAACTCGGTGAGTGGTGCACTCCAGCCGCAGCAGGCGGGCGGGCGGGCGGGCGGCCAAAGCGCCCCTGGCATGGCTGGCTGCTCGCTCGCTCGCTGGCAGCACCTTCTGCTCCTCTTTTGCCCCTCAGCGGCTCCCAGCAACATGCCGCGGCGGCACTTTGGCTTCCGCTCCTTAGGCACCGGCTGCCTCTCTGCTCAGTTGCTGGGAGCCACTGAGGGGCAAAAGAGGAGCAGAAGGCACTGCCGGCGCAAGCCTCCCTGACCCCTACAGCCAAAAAGGGGCGCAGGGGAGGGGCGCCGCACCCCCCCACACACACCCCATTTTGGCTTTAGCAAGCATCCCTGCAACCGCGGGAGCCAAAACAGTTGCAGGGAAAAAGTCATTTTTTCCGGGACCCACATATAAGCCGAGGGGGCATTTTTCAGCCTGAAAAATGGGCTGAAAAACTCGGCTTATATGCGAGTATATACGGTACTTGCAGAATTTACAAGTAACTAGACAACCTTGGTTCATCATTTCAAAGTTATTTCCTTATTGTACCAAATTTCTCAATGCCTTCAACAATGGTGGCCTCCAAAGGATGGTAGAGGACAGGAAGGCCTGGAAGAATGTTGTCCATGGGGTCGCGATGGGCCGGACATGACTTTGCAATAACAAATAGATATCAATCTAAAAACTCATTCTTCAAGGAAATTATTCTTTGAGCCAAAACAGATTGCATTTATATTTGAATTCATCTGCTTTCTGACTAGTTACATCTCCCTTTATCCTAGATTACCTTTGTTACTCTTCTTCCAGGACATTATTGACTCTACATACTATTTCAGAGTATTAGTAGCTTTCTTGGTGACAAGACCTATTATTTTCTGACATCTTCATCCTCATATAGTATAACATATAGCATAACAAATTCCCAAATCTCTTGATAACTTTTTCTAATGGTTTCATGCAGATTTTTATTATTTATTTATTTATTTATTTATTTTGTCAAGCATATATAAGATAACAGGTAAAAGTATAAACATAATTTGAATACATGAAAAGTGTAAGTAAAAAGGAATATTAGGACAGGGACAGTAAGTACACTGGTGTACTTATGCATGCCCCTTACAGACGTCTTAGGAATGGGGTGAGGTCAACAATAGACAGTTTAAGGTTAAAGTTTTGGGGGTTTGGGGAAGAAGTAGTGGGTTCCAGGCATTCACCACTCTGTTACTGAAGTCCTATTTTCTGCAATCGAGTTTGGAGAGGTTTACCTTGAGTTTGTATCTGTTATTTGCTTGTGTATTGTTGTGGTTGAAGCTGAAGTAGTCATTGACAGGTAGGACATTGTGGCAGATAATTTTATGTACTATGCTTATGTCAGACTGAAGTTGGCATAGTTCTAAGTTGTCTAAACCCAAAATTTGGAATCTAGTGGCATAAGGTATTTTATTGCAGGTAGAGGAATGGAGGACTCTTCTCGTAAAATATCTCTGGATTCTCAATTGTATTTATGTCCAATATGCAGTGCGGGTTCCAGACAGGTTATGGGCGCACCTCGTTACGCCCATGTAACACCTCTCCTGTGCGAGTTGCACTGGCTCCCAGTGGTCTTCCAAGTGCAATTCAAGATGTTAGTTACCACCTTTAAAGCGTTCCATGGCATAGGACCAGGATATCTACAGGACCTCCTTCTGCCACCAACAGCCTCCCACTGACCAGTTCGCTCCCACTGAGAGGGACTCCTCAGGGTGCCATTGGCCAAGTTATGCCGGCTGGTGACACCCAGGAGGAGAGCCTTCTCTGTCGGAGCCCCCGCCCTTTGGAATGAACTGCCCCCGGATATTCATAACATCTCTGACCTCCGGGTCTTTCGCTGTGCCCTCAAGAACCTACTGTTCCGACAGGCGGGGCTGTCTAATTGAATGATTTTAAATTGGGTTTTAACTATGGGTTTTAAAATTCGGCCAAAACTATTTAATGATTTTAATTAATTTTAACTATGGTATTGTATATTTGTTTTAATTTTGGCTGTACACCGCCCCAAGTCCTTCGGGAGGAGGGCGGTATATAAATAAAATAATAATAATAATAATAATAATAATAATTATTATTATTATTATTATTATTATTATTATATGAGCTGTATTCAATAATTGGTCTAGCAAATGTTTTGTATGTTCTAGTTAGTAGTACAATACTACCAGAGGAGAAGCTACGTAAGATTAGGTTAACAACTCTTAATGCCTTTTTGGCAATGTTGTTATAGTGGGCTCTGGCACTTAGATCTTTAGAAATGAGTACTCCAAGGTTACTGACAGTGTGAGGGTCATCTACAAGGTCATGTTCATCTAATTTGTATTTTATATTTTGATTTTTTTTGCTAATGTGCAAGACAGAGCATTTGTTGGTTGAGATTTGAAGTTGCCACTTGTTAGACCAATCTGACACATAGTCAAGGTCTTTTTGAAGGATAGTTGCATTGTTGGTGGTGTTGAATAGTTTAACATCGTCAGCGAAGAGAACACAGTTGCTTTTAATATGATCACAAAGGTCATTTATGTAAAGTATGAAAAGTGTTGGACCTAAAACCCTGCCTTGGGGAACACCACTATTAACATGTACAGAATTTGATAGAGCACTTCCTATTTTGACCACTTGTTGTCTGTTTGACAGGAAGGCAGCTATCCATTTATGTAGGAGTCCAGAAATGCCATAGGATTTTAGTTTTAGAAGTAATTTGTTGTGTACCACTAAATCAAAAGCTTTACAGAAGTCTATGTAAATTGTGTCTATTGCTTTGCCCTGATCGAGATGTGTAGTCCATATGTTTTTGCAATGTAGTAGTTGTAGATTACAGGATATATATTTTCTGGAACCAAATTGTTTGTTAGAAAGTAGGTTGTTTGTCTCTAATGGAGGGTAATAGATTGGTTAATGATTGATTCTATGACTTTGCAGGTGATGCAACATAAAGAGATCGGTCTGTAATTTTAAACTAAGCTAGGGTCTCCCTTTTTGAAGATAGGGATGCCCTTGGCTTGTAATCATTGGTAGGGAAAGGTGCTGGTACTGAAAGATCTTTCAAAAATTATGCTTAGAGGTTCTGCAATTGCAGTGGAAAGCTTTTTTAAGAAGTATGCATCAGGCCCAATAGATAGAGATGGTTTTAGATTGCGTAGTGTCTTTTCAACATTGTCTTCTGTAAAATCAATATGTATAAGATCACCGTAATTGTAGTAATTGTCTGTAGTACGATTGGGAAATATTGGGTATATATTGTTGCTGTTTACAAAGACTGAGCTGAAGAACATGTTAAAGAGATTCGCTTTAACGGTTTCGTCAATACAGTGTTCGTTGTTTGGTATTAAAATATTAATATTAAAAAAACAGAAAATGGGCTCAAACCCTGAGGGTCATTATAGGTAAAGAATTATAGGACTAAACATGTCACTAAAGCTCTCTTCCACCAAGCAAAAATCCTGTGAGGACAGCAAATACAACTGAGAAGTTCAACAAAACCAACAGATATGAATTCTCTTTATCTAATTGGCAGTATAAATGATCTGCTACAGCAACTAGAGTTGTTCTTATCCAGAAACTTGCCTTAAACCAGATTAAACTGGGCTAGATAATTCATTTCATTCATAAACCTCTAAAACTAAACTATAGCAAGTTCAAGTATCTTGCCCAAAGATAACAAATTGGAAACACAAAGCAGTCCAAGAGGCTTCATCAACAAATAGTTCACAATGGCATTTTTAAAAGTTGAGTAATTCAGGTGTTACTCAATCTCAGCAACTTCAACATGTGTGAATTTAAATTCCCAGAATTTCCCAGCTAGCTGTTTCTTCAGATTGACAAACACCAGTGTAATTTCTTTGTCCTTCCAAAGGTGTGTTTACCATCTCTGTATCTACTTGAACATTTCCTGGTTGTCTAAATCAGCCAGAAAAGACAAGGACCAAGTTATATCATTGATTACATTATTTCAGAAAAAAAATATGCATATTCAGACTGCATAAATGAAATATGTCTATACTAGCCCAACAAATTTACATTAAAGGAATATAATTACAGTTATGGACTCTAAATTAGAGGAAGATAAACACAAAGTCTGGCAAATATAACCCAGTGAGCCACTGAGATGTCTTCTTGAGTTTCCACAGTTACTATTATAAAAAAAAAATTACTCAGAACAGCCCAGCAGGATAATTCTGTGTATGTGCAAAGATGGCAGCAATGTTATATTGCTTCACTACCTTCAAAATTCCAAATCTGCCTATATCGGTGTTCTTCAACCTTGGCAACTTTAAGATATGTGGACTTCAACTACTAACATTTCTGGCTCGGGCATTCTGAAGTTGAAGCACACTTACCTGAAAGTTGCCAAGATTGAAAAACATTGGCCTCCCTCACCAATTCAAAATATAGTGACAAACAGTTGTATTCCAATACATCTTCCAACATGTTTCCCCAGATTTGGGAGAACGTTTCAAACTACAATCCTATGCTTACTATCTATAAACTCGGACCACACGTTTTCTGAATAGTTTTTATCCCCGAGCTATAATTGCACTCAACAATGAACTAAAGGGCCACCATCAGTGAGCTGTTGGACAGTATTACTTGGTCTGTTGTGTGGATGTTTGGGTGGTTTAGGGGTGGGGAATTGTGGTGGGTGGGAGTGTGTTTGGGGATTATCTGTGTGGGACCTGGTCTTTGGGTGTCAAGTAACTGACAATAAAGTTTATTTATTTATTTATTTAGAAGCTGCCTAACTGAAGGAAACAGGACTTGCTTGTGTAAGTAAACAGGTTTGGACTTTTTTTCATGGCCAGACCATTCAGAAGTGTAGATAATGAAGGACTAAGGGACTAACACTGGAACAGAAGCCCTGTATACTTTCACCAATAACTGATCAATGGGAGTAACAATGGTTTTGGTTTTCCTACTGCAAAGAATATAAGCATTTGGGTAAATAATTAGGGTATGGCAGGGTTTGTGACACGTTTTTGAAGGTTTTTGCTTAACTACCATTTATTGAAAAATTTTAAAAAAACTTTGCAGCCACCATCTATTAAGACTTTTCCACAGCCGTATCTTTTTCCACTGGGGGTCTCATCCGCTGCCTCTTTAAGACTTCGGCTACTCCAATCAACTTCCCAGGCTTCCTCCGGCCCCACAAGACACGTCACTGGCCAACCGGGAAGCCGATGGGTATCGTCCCTTTCGGCATTGATTATAGCGAGTGGGGTACCGACGTGAAACCACGAATAACGTCGTGGAACAAGAGAAGGTCGGTCGGGGCCGAGCAGCTTCAATGCAGGCAGCGAGGAAAGTCACACACCTCCCTCCCTGCCCTTATCGGCTTTTTCCATCTTCGGTTCACAGCGAGCAGATCGCGGCAAAGTGGTGACTCAGAAGGGGCGGGGCTACGGCCTGTTTCTCCTTCTTGAGGTGTGACTCATCAGTGGCCGCGGAAGCCCCGCTCCAAAGGAAGGCGCATTATCTCTTGACTATTTATAGCCTCCGAAAAGGCTGAAGAATGACGTCAGGCAAACGGTAGGTGGGCGGTGACCGGGTTTCGGCCTCGCCCCACGATTGGCCTGGCTGCACCCACCCCTCCTCCGCCCTTACCTCCCCCCGACCAATCTTTTGGGATGTCTTTTTGAACCTGGAGCCATCAAACGTGCGGTGCGAGAACCCGGATGACCGTTAGGCGGCAGCAAAATGGATCCCCGAATCGGTGGAGTCTAGACGTATAAGAAGAGGTCGTCCGGATTTTTTGGTGCTCTGAAAAACGACATGGTTGGGACGGAGGTGATTGAATGGCAGCTGTACCGTTTTCCAGCATAGGTTACTCACCTCCTAAGGCAGAGGTCTTCAAATTTGGCAGCTTTAAGACTTGTGGACTTCAACACCCAGAATTCTCCAGCCAGC
>WNWU01000018.1:5020819-5128612 GCA_012654045.1 Ptyas mucosa
AGCTTTAAGACTTGTGGACTTCAACACCCAGAATTCTCCAGCCAGCAGAGCTGGCTGGAGAATTCTGGGTGTTGAAGTCCACAAGTCTTAAAGCTGCCAAGTCTGGGGACCCATCCTAAGGGTAGCCGAAGTCATGTTTCTCAAACTTATCAACTCCCCAGAACTGAATGGGGGATTCTAAGACACACATCTTAAAGTTGCCAAGTTTGAGAAACACTTTCTAGGATCCCATGATATATATATATCATACCCAAGGATCCAAGCAGAGGCTTATAGTTGTTTCCTTTTCAGTGTAAATTTATTCATATACAATTAATGTTTGAACACGGGTAGCCCATACAGGTAGTCCGATTTACCACAGTTCGTTTAGTCACCACTCAAAGTTACAATGGCACTGAAAAAAGTGAGTTTATTTATTGATTGATTGATTGATTGGTTGGTTTATATGCCACCCTTCTCCAGAGACTCAGGGCGGCTTACAATGCGTTAAGCAATAGCCTTCACACTTTTGTATATACCTGCTTAGTAGGGCTTTTGGCCTCCCCTAAGCGGTGTTCTTTTTTATACAAAATCAGCTTATTGCCCCCACAATCCGGGTCCTTGTTTTACCTACCTCGGAAGGATGGAAGGCTGAGTCAACCTTGAGCCTGGTGAGATTTGAACTCACAGTAATTGCAGGCAGCTGGCAGCTAAGTGCTACTTTAACAGCACTTTAGTCTGCTGTGTCACCAAGGCTCTTGGTTATGACCATTTTTCACATTTACGACCTTTCCACAGTCTTGCGATCAAAATTCAGATGCTTGGCAACTAGTTCATATTTATGACCATTGCTGTGTCCCACGAGCATGAGATCACCTTTCGCAATCTTTTGACAAGCAAAGTCAATGGGGAAGCCAGATTCATTAAACAACCGGGTTGCTAACTTATCAACTGCAGTGGTTCACTTAACAGTTGTGGCAAGAAAGGTCGTAAAATGGGGCAAAACTCAACAAATGTCTCACAGAAATTTTGGGCTCAGTTGTCGTAAGTTGAGGGCTACCAGTAAAAGTTTTGCCCTCCTGCTGATCATAAATGGAGTGGTTAAGAGAGGAGCAGGTACTCCAAAAGTCTTTTACAGTTCTGGGTGTAGTAATCCTTGAGTGCTGCAATTTTATTTTTGTAACAGTTCTGAAGTAATGAAGCTACTATGAAGGATCATGGTGCAATGGAATTACATGGCAATCTAGCAAACTATTTAAATTTCTAGAAGCCTTGTGAAATGAAGCTTCTGTTTACTTTAGTGTGAGGTTACCAGTATATTATGATTTTTTTTAACCTATCTAAAATGCAGTGGCTACTGCATTTTTTTTCAAGGGGATGGTTGTAAATTGCAACCTTTAATTTTATGAATAGATTTTAGTATGAATTGATATTTTAACTGGTAATAGTATAGTCACAAGCATCATCTGATTCCCTTTTGTTCAAAGGGAAAGCTTATGTTTGTATTATGAAAAGGAGTAATAAATGCCAGCTCAAAAATAATAACAGCTTAGAATAAGAAGAAAGGAAAATGAATCAATTATGAACTTTCAAATTGAATAGCTATGTTTTTGGATCTCTTGGTGGCATCTTCAGAGGCAGAATGAGCTACCTTGCAGTGTACTTTACTGGCAACTGACTGGGTTCTTGTATTTATAACTGGCAAGATGCTCTGTTTGCCCTATATGACCGAATTCCAAGAAAGCTGATTTCTCATCTATATAGATTTCTGATTGTTCTATTTTGAAGACTTTCCAAAAGAATTGGTTCCTGATTTGCCTCTCCTTGAATGTGGCTGCCGATTGGTTCTTTGTATGGGAGATTTCTGAGAATACAATGGATTGGCAAAAACCCCAAACAAATGGATCACCAAACAAATCAGTGTAGAAGTCTTATTGGGCACAAATGACCAGACTCTACTTATCCTACTTTAAACCCATTATGCAAATCCCTAGCTCTCTGTAAAAGCTCTAATGCTGGGAAGGAAAGAACAGAAGGTGACCAGTGGGAAGGTGGATATATGTAGTTGCAATAGCGATGAGTGCACTGTTGGAAGAGCTGAAGGACCAAAGGAGGGAGAGATTGGCATGAAGAAAATCTATCTGTGCTGGTGCTAAGAATTGACAATAACTTGGTGGCCTGAAATCAATCAATCCAGACTTACGACAATTGATCAATTTTGGATAAATCCAAGAAAATCTGTTCCTCCTTAGCCAGTTTTTGAGTCAGACTACTACTCATTCTTTTTGTTGTGATTAGCTAAAGGCTGTTAAGTCTTGGTGTGGCATAAGGCTAGGATCCATGTTTTATTGATTTCCAAACTCTCCTCCTTCTTGTTGAAGTTATTGGAATGTTTATGGATCTCGATAGTATGTCTGTGTAGTGGTATATGGTAGCTTGACAGGGTGGCCAATACTTGTGTGACTTTGAATTAGATTGTGGGTCAAATATATTCTTTGACATTGATTATAGCAATGCCTTTCATATTCTTAAAGCCAAATATCAATAGACTTGTGGTTCCAATATATACTTCTACACAAGTACAAGGGATTGTAAACCCCTAATGATCTGTTATCCTTGAGTGATCAGATGATGTGCTAATGATGATTGGTTGGCTTCTAGAATGCTTTTAGGTTATGTCTGCTTTATATAGGTATTTCTCTAATAATTTTCAATATGATCTATAACTTTCTCAACATAGGGGAGAAACATTTTCCTATTAGAAGTGGTTTGCCTTTGCATGCACAGTGTATTTATTGCTGTTAAGATTTATTACTTACCTGATCTTACTAGCATTAGTTTATAGAGCATTAACAAGGTGTCTGAAGTCATTTGATAATCTTGCAGTGTCCTAGATTACTCTGGAACAGTCAGTAGGAGTTTTGATGATGCTTCACTTCTGGGAGGATGATGGAACTTTTATATAAATAATGACTCATGTTTGTTGGCTTTCAATACAGTATGTCTTAGTTGCAGGTAGTCTTTGACTTATGATCACACAATTGAAGCTGGAATTTCTGTTGCTAAGTGATGCAATTGTTAGTTGAATTGTGCCCAATTTTACAATATTTGCCTGACCTAGAATCAGTTTTCTTGGGCTCCTGTGATATGGTCCAGTCAGAGAGCAGCTTGCCAAGTTCAAATAGAAGGGCCAAGAAATACACTACAAAGTAGCTCACTCAGCCTCTGAAGATGCTACAATTGTCAGTGAAACATCAGAACACCAGAAAACTAGACCATGGATATTTAGAATGAAAACTCATCACAGCTTGCTTGACACCAGTTGTGAAAGCCTTACACAAGTATATAAGGAAAATTACTTTATGCTGTTGTCATTTAAATTGTTTCATCATACTGTTCTGTTTTTTCAAATTATTTTGTTTTCACATGTCCACATAGCTGTTAAAACATTAACTTTTGGTTTTTAAAACTTTTCCCTTCTGTCCTTTAAAGTTCATGTTCATTAACTTTATTCAACCTTCATTGTCTTAGTCTTACCTTTGTATCAGTTTATTCAATCTTCCTTTGCATATGTGTTTTGTAACTTGATTCTCATTTGTTGTGTCTATATGACTAGTCAGTTTTCTTTCATACTGATCACTCATTTTTGTATTTAATTTATATTCAGCATCCATTCATTCTAGATCTTATCTATTTTTGTTTTACCATATGCATTTCTTAAATGTGTTGAATTTATGTTTAGATTTCCCTGAAATATCAAACTCTCACTTCAGTATAATTTAAGTAGAGTAGAAACAACCATCAACTGCATATTCGTCACTTCCTGCCTGGACTACTGTAATGCTCTCTACATGGGGCTCCCCTTGAGGTGCACACGGAGGCTCCAACTGGTGCAGAATGTGGCCGCATGGGGGATTATGGGAGCAACGGGGCGCTCCCATGTGACACCTCTCCTGCATGAGCTGCGTTGGCTCCTGGTGGACTTCTGGGTGCGCTTCAAGGTGTTGGTTACCATCTTTAAAGCACTCCATGGCATCGGACCTAGGTATTTGCAGGACCGCCATCTGCCGCCAATAGCCTCCCACCGGCCAGTACGCTTCCACAGAGTGGGACTCCTCAGGGTGCCGTCGGCCAGGCAATGTCGGCTGGCAACCCTCAGGGGGAGGGCCTTCTCTGTGGTAACACCTGCCCTCTGGAACAACCTGCCTCCGGAGATACGCAGGGTATCAGATCTCCGGGTTTTTCGCTGTGCCCTAAAAATTTTTCTCTTCCAACAAGCAGGGCTGGCATAACCCCCCTCCTTTTTTTTTAATTTTAGATTTTTAAATTGTCCAAATTGGGTTTTAGTTATGAGGTTTTTAAATTTATGGCCAAAATTTATAATTCTTTTAAATTTTAAATTTTGTATTGACTGTTTTTTATTTCTGGCTGTACACCGCCCTGAGTCCAGCAGGAGAAGGGCGGTTTATAAATTGAATAAAATAAATAAATAAATAAATATTCATGGAAAATATTCCAGAATTCAAGCCTATTTACTTTATCATATGTTTAAATTATTAAATCATTTAATAAACTTTCTTTTCTTGCAATCATACATATCTGTGTGACTTTCTAAAGAGTAAAAACCTTTTTGAGGCACATTCTTTGCCTGAGAAGAAACTACAGTGACTACATGCTTCCAACCATCAAGCATAGATGTAGTCCCGACACACGTTAAAAAAGTCACATGCTACTCAGTAAGCAACCCCATCGATATTTTAACATTTCTCTAACCATTTTCTACATCTGCAGCCTGACTATTTTTAACATTCATAGCAATTCCTTATATAACTTAAATTTATAGCATTTGTTTAAATTCAAATCAACTCAAGATACCATTGTAGATCTCTTACTTTATAATTGTCCCAATTAATTCCATTACTTTTATTTTTAATTCCATTCACTGTGACGGAAACGCCTGGTTTTACCCTCTTTGCCCACTTACAAAACATTTCTTTAATTTCCATCAAAATCACTGCATTTTCTTTGCCTCTTCAAGTTAACTATTCCTTCAGCTTTTTGTCTAACTTACCTTTCTCTTTGTATACACATTATACTTTATCTCATTCTCATTTTTTTTAATCTAGTTCTTGATTTTGCTACTATACAAAGCATCCTTTCTGTCCCACATTCAAAACCTCTAATCCTCTCAATTTTTCATATTAACAGTTCACTAGTTCTTTGAGTTAATTCC
Organism: Ptyas mucosa; assembly: GCA_012654045.1. Taxonomy (NCBI): domain Eukaryota; kingdom Metazoa; phylum Chordata; class Lepidosauria; order Squamata; family Colubridae; genus Ptyas; species Ptyas mucosa. The sequence goes on from WNWU01000018.1 coordinate 5,026,032, forward strand.
TTTGCCATGTGTACATGTGAATAGATGTATCTGAAGTTTGTAGACTGACAATTTCATTCAATACACACACAAAATGTAGTTGTTTTGGATTTTGTCTTAGGATGTTGTCTGAATCCTAGCAGGTGTAGTTTGTAATCCACTGTTTTATAGTTTGGAATATTGTGCTATCTTAGCAATTTGTATTCATTCAATCATTGTTTTAATTTCTGGGATGTTTTAATCTTTGTACACTGTTCAGAGTCACTTCTCTGACATGGGTAGCTCTATAAATTGCTTAAATAAATCAATACTTTAAATCAATAAGTCATCATTAATCAAATCACAGCTTAACATGTTGTGTAACTATAACCACTATTTTTTATATCACCATGGAACAAGCATTTTTTCCACATTTCTAAGACTGGACAACAAGTTCTTGTTAATATAATTGTCCTCTTCCTGTTCCTGGTTATATAAATAGAATAAACAGTTGGAGTACCCGTGATTCTTCTAAATTTAGTTTTATTTCTCAATTTGGTAGCAAAAAACAGAACTGAGCAAAAGCAGTCTCTGGGTCTTTTCACGTGACCTACTCATTTCTTAATTTCCAAAATCTGGTGGTTGGATTTCTAATGTTCAGCTATCAGGAGTTAAACTGGGATATTGATTTAGGATTTGCAAATGAGTTCTTTTCCACTCCAGACAATCTGAGAGTAGAGACCACCTTAACTCCACAGGTAGCAAAAGATGCTCTTCAGCCTGAAAATCATTGTAGAAAGCAAGCTGGTAGGGTAATATTAGAAAGAATAATGTGGGATACTAGGAGAGTCACTCTGCATGTCTTGTGGGGCCACAAATGATCAGATCCCAGCAACTATAACATATCAGACTTTGGGGCTGATTGTTAGGCATAACAGTGGAAGATAATTGGAACTTGGGGAGGCAGTCAAAGGTTGAATAATGTCATTATTTTTCTGCATTTTCAGGCATGTATCTTTATTATGAAATACAGATTGATGTCATATATGAGGGCAAGAGAGAGAACACAGCCAAATTGTAATATTAAATGAATTATGGAATAGATGGCTTAACAATTTTTCAGAACCCTGTAGTAGTGAGTTTAAGCTAAAATTATTTCCATCAAGGTTGCAAAATCTGCAGCCTGCTGGAGGTGAAGCTCAAAGCAGGAACACCCTGTAGACTTCATGGAGAAGAATGTACAGTAATATCACAATCTGAATTTGATACTAGTCCATAAATGAGTCATTTTCTCTAGAATTCCTCAGTGAAGGAAGCTAAAAGCACTCAAAGTTGGTCAGTGATTTGTAACAAATTTCACTTACTCCTTGTTCCCATGTACTGCAGTAGAAAGTTAGCTGTTTTTAAACTTGTTATAGGCTTTTATAGTAATGGCAGTAAAGAAAGCTGATGTGATAAATGTATTCCAGATTCCTGCATATTTTGTGGGTGGGTAGGCTTTTTTACATTTGAAAAAATGTACCTATATATACTCTAAATAAAGAAAACCTTTTTCTTTCTCTCTTTTCAGAATTATAGGTATATGCACAGAGAGTCAATAGACTTCTTAATGCTATTATAAATTTCAAAAGTGATTGGCATACGCACTTACAAAATTGACAAGATTTTTTGCTTGACTACTAGCTTCGCTAGAGCTTAGATTGGAAAGGTTTCCTTCATTCTCAAACCTGTCAGTAAGAAAAGGATAATAGTAAGAAGGAACCCTATCATTTTGAGAATACAGAATGAAGTTTACACTAGCTGAAAAAAATATAGCCTTTTAAGAAGAAGGAGTAATTATATTGTGAAAGGTGGCAATTAAAACAAAGTAATATTACCAAAGTAATATTATCAATAAAGTAGTTGAAATATATTGACTGAGATGTGGTCTTTTTCATTCATGAGAACTTCATCTGAAGGCCAGACTTAAGGTAGTTATCATCTTGATTGGGAACCTAAGTTTCAGTTGAGATGTTCACTTCTGCAGAGAACATTCCATTTATAGCTTTTGGTCATACCACATATCAAATCATGGTTTATTTAATCATTTGTTTATTCATTTGTTTATTCATTTGTTTTGTATATCTGCCCATCTCAAATATATGACTAGGGCAGCTCACATATTTAAAAACATCTAAAAAACACAACCAATAAACAAGGTACAGGAAAACAGTTCAAATACAATAACCCCTACAACCAAATGAAAAACCTAATTAAAACCAAAAACAACATAAAAAGCAGGCATATACAAGTCATGGTTCAATCAGTATAACCATCTAACAGATTCCAAACCATAACCAGATCTGCAGGCCCATTGACATTACTGTATCTTTAGAGCCTTTCAAAAGGCAAACAGAGCTGCGTCCGATCCAAGATTTGGGGGGGGGGGGGATGATGTTCAGGCGGGTGCTGTGACAGAAAAGACCTTTAGAGCCTGGGTCTTATCAGATGATATTTCTTAATGATTGGGATCTGTAACATACTCTTTCTGCCAGACCTCTTTGCCTATCCTCTTTCCGGGTAGATGGTACCTGGAGAGAGAGTCCCTCAAATAGCCCTGCCCCAATATAGATTATTTACTAGCACTTTGGACTGAATCTGGAAGTAGCCTATGGCGCAGAGATGCATTTTGGTCTGAATGTAACTGCTCATTCCACTTCATTTTGCATCAACTGAAATTTCTGGATGCTCTTCAAAAGCAGCCTAATGTACAATACATTACATGTATATATCGAACAGATTGAGATAATATAACACTTTAAACTGAAAGCTTGTGTCTTGCACTGGCTTCCAACCATGTAGAACCACTAGCCAGGTGCTCAATGACTGTTTGGGTAGTACATGCTATAAGTTGCCCAGAGTCATTGAATAAAGATAGGCAGATAAATTAAATAAATTAATAAATGAATACATGGCTTCTTTGGGGAAGATGCAACTGAGATGAGAGAAAACACTTTGGATCAGTCTATAGAGACTTTTAAGGGGTACTGATGGCAGCAGGAAGGGAGCAAAGCAGCAAGCTTTATTTTTGTGAAATTTCCCTCTTGTAATAGTGTACGACTATTACAAAGACTCTTAAAATTGAAATGAATTTAATATTGTAGTAATTGTGTTGCTTCAGCTAAACTGATATAAAACCCTACAATTACTCATTTTTGCCATCATTACTCTGTTTCCAACCAACTTTAAAAAAAATATTCCAAAACATTTTCATGTTTGTACCCATCTCATAATGATGATAGAAACAATGTTTTCTACACTTAGAACTTTCCCTCAAATCATGACCACAAATCCATGTGACCCATATGATAAGAGAGATGCTTAGATCATCTAATTGCCTGCCTCTTGAGCATGACTGTTGACTACTCAAGTTCCTGCTTTTTGTAGTTAGGGAAACACAAAGAACTCTATATGTGACATAGTGAAAAAGAGCAGTGACTCAGCATTTGTCCAAAATTGGCACTTAATTATTTCTGTGTTGCTTCCTTTTAATACTGTGATTAGCAATCAAAGCTATAATAAAGAACTTAAGAACATCCAAATTGGATCATTTATAAGGACTTACTAAAAACAGTTAGCTACAAACGCAGTTTATTTATGCTAAAAACACACGTGAATATTTTTGTCTGTTTCTCTGCTTTGTCTCTTCATAAATATGTAAGCTAAATAAGTATGAAGCAAATTCCTAGAACTGTGATTTGCAAACTATGAAGAAGCTGCCCGAGGAGTTATTGGTAATTGCTACAGGAGGTGTTTTCCCCAAATTTTCCCCTAGAATAATTTTGTCCGTAGATTGATTAGAGAATATGGGGAACACTGTCTGAGCCACATGCTCTTCCATGTATTGTTCTAGAACCGTGATAGTGAACCTATGGTACGGGTGCCACAGGTGGCACGCAGAGCCCTCTCTGAGGGCATGCCAGCCGTTGCCCCAGCCCAGCTCCACCATGCATGTGCACGTGCCTCCCGCCAGTCAGATGGTCTTCGGATCTGTGCTGCGCATGTGTGGTGTGCATATGGGAGACACACGTGTGCCGGGGCGCATACATGGGTGCGCTCACATTGCATTTGGGGGGTTTGCATGTGTGCCCCCTGCACCCCATTTTGGGCCTGGAAGGCCTTCTACACCAACCCAGAAGCCAAAACAGGGCTCAGGGGTGCCATGTGAGGCCCCACTGTACCCTGTTTTGGCTTCCAGGTTGGTGCAGGAGGCTTTCCAGGCCCAAACGGGGCAGGCCTCCTGCCAGCAAAGAGGCTGTGGCGGCAGGCCGTTCGTGCCAGCAAAGAGGCTGCGGGTGCAGTTCTAGTTATGGTTCTTTCCTGATTGAAAGGGTGATCTTTCACTCAAATGCCATCTTGTTTGATGGGACAAGAATGGTTGTGATGGGAATGAAATGGTTCAGAAAACTTAGCTGATGATTTTATCTGGCTGTTTCTCAACACTAAGAAAATAAGAATCAGTTGAGGGCCAGTTTGGTCTAGTGAATAAGGCACTAGCCTAGAAACCAGGAACCATGAGTTCTAGTCCTGCCTTAGGCAAAAAAAGCTGACTTGGTGACTGCGCCAGACACTCTCTTTCAGCCCAACTCACCTCACAGGGTTGTTGTGGGGAAAATAGGAAGTGGAAGGAGTATTGCGTGTGTTGGCTGCCTTGAGTTATTTATAAATATAATAAAGGCAAGATTAAAACATTTTTTTAAAAAGACAGCAAACAAATAAAAAGTAAGTAAGATGAAAGGTGAACTCTTTAGTGTGAGAATCAGTACAAATACTAACAAAGATTTAAAAAGCAGTCAAATAGCAGGAGAGAACGAACCAATGCTCTTCTATGCAAAGCAGTATTGGGAAAGAGAAATGAGATGCATGGGCAAAAGCCAAGAGGAGGGTAATAAGGCAGAAAGAGCAGCAGAGCTCAGAGTGCAAGGGATGGGAAAAATGCAGGATGTGGTTCTTTGGGGCTGTGTCTATGGAGATTTAATGAAAAGAAGGACTAGGGGAGACATGATAGCAGTGTTCCAATATCTCAGGGGCTGCCACAAAGAAGAGGGAGTCAAGCTATTCTCCAAAGCACCTGAGGGTGGGACAAGAAGCAATGGGTGGAAACTAATAAAGGAGAGAAGCAACTTAGAACTAAGAAATTTCCTCACAGTTAGAACAATTAATCAGTGGAACAACTTGCCTCCAAAAGTTGTGAATGCTGCAACACTGGAAGTTTTTAAGAAGATGTTGGATAATCATTTGTCTGAAGTGGTGTAGGATTTTCGGCCTAAGCAGGAGTTGGATTAGAAGACCACCAAGGTCCCTTCCAATTCTGTTATTCTATTCTATTCTGTTCTATTCTAGATTCTCAGTTATGCAGGCCAAGGTTGCCCCTAATGGTGCTTTTTTCAAAAGACACCTGGACTTCATTTTTCCTTGAAGAAGTTTCGCTTCTCATCCAAGAAGCTTCTTCAGTTCTGACTCTGGTTCTTTGGGGGCTGCATCAGACCCTTGGTCAACTGCAGTTTGCCCACTGAAGATTTAGAGAAAAATTTCCTGATGCTGGTATTCTGATTTGCGCATTAGGTGCAGAGAGAACAAATCCCAGTATTCTCAACTGGGGATGGTGATTCTAACTGGAAGTCACTGGGCATTAGGGAAGTCTGCTTTTTATGTGGTATCAGTCTGCCACACAGGTCGAGATTCAAAAACTGAAGGTATTCTGCAGTTGGGTTTTTGTTTTGGGGTGGGTTTTTTTTTTTTACACTACCATTGAAGGAAACTCTTGCACAAGCAGTTTAGTCACAAAATTATGCATATACATACACTTTCTTAAAGGGTATTGCATACATCAGTCCCATGCCCAAAGGTAAAAGATGTGATGTCTGCAAAAGTTGCTGACCTCATTCTCCTTGGAATGCTATGCACTGCTTGCATCACATGAAAAATAAAATTTAGACCAAGGATATTTCACTAATAAGTACAAAGTATGTGTGATTACTTATGAAACACCTCTATTTCCTAATGATCTTGTGCTGTTCCTACCTAGCAGCAAAATGTCTGAAGTTTCAGATAAGACAGGGAAATATTTCACAAATGTAGATTGGTAATGTGATCCTGTCTTCTTCAGAACTCATTTATACACTAGTAGCAGCCCATGAACAGGATTTAACACCCTCCAAGAATTTGGTATAGAAAGAAGAGAAGCCACATCAGGCATAACATGCTGCATTTCATTGTGCTCATTGCTACAAGGGAAATCTTGCTTGATAAATATATTTAGTCTGGGAGATAGAGATGTGGAAAGTGAAAATTGGCTTCACATTATTCTGTCTTCCTAACCGAACCAGTTCTTCTATCTCACACCACTTGCATGCCAGTTACTGGTGTGTTAATAAATGATGAAAATGAAAACATAGGTTTCAGTGATAGCCTTTTGCAATGCCTTTCTGTTGTAGATCTCTACAAGGAAGTATTTAGCTACATGACATCAAGTGTGAAGTGATGACACTAAATACTGAAGAGCATCAAAAAATAATATCACGAACTTGGAATTCTATAGGAGACAGAAATTTTGCTTTTTGGCAATAGATAGATAAAAAGCATTGCCTGTGGTTATTTCATTTTCAAACTCAAATGGTTTGGGTTGGGTAATTTGAAAAGGTGTCTTAATAACTACCCAGAGCTGCTGGCAGTCAGGTGGCATATAAATAATAATTTCATTTAACTTAATAATCTGTTTTATATGCTATAATTTATGTATTATTATAACTACAATGCAGATCCTAAGATCTTCTTACAAAGTACTTTGCTATGGACTGCCTAGAGAAAAAATGACATTTTTCAGTAATGGTACCACATTTACAAAAACATTTCTTTTATATACACACACATAAAAATTAAAACAATAGAAACTAATGCCAGCTTTAAAAGGTTAAAAAGAAAAATAGAAACTGCAAAAAAGAAAAAATGGAGTAGGAAAAAAATAAGAATGTAATAAAAACAAGAAATATGTAAAGAAATGTGTTCCCCCTCCACCACAAATATAAACAATTTTAGTAACATATCATCTTTTGTTAAAATACAACAAATGGTCTCTTCCCATATCTCATCTCTTATTTATAAATAAATCCATAAAACCTCATTATTTCAGTCCTGATGTCATCAAAGTCCATTAAGTTACCAGAGTTAATAACAACTCTATTTTAACCTTGATCAAATAAATCAACTTCATATTCCCTACTTTTCTTTTTAACAATTTTGATCTTTAGCCCTTCCAAATAATATCCTAGAACTTTATTTATTTTCATTTTTTCCTCTTCCTTTCTCCCAAAAAATTTCTTCAAAACTTTAACAAGCCTCTTTTCTAAATCTGATATAGAAAAATTATTCACATCATTCTCTTGGTTTGTTATTTGCATATCCTTTTAATTATTAATACAACACTAGGTTTTGAGAGAGGGTATGTCCAATGTGACATCTTTTTCTATGTCATTCTTTTAGCCTATCAATTTTAAAATCCACTTTCAAAGTCTCAATCTTGTCAGGTAAATGTAGTTTCTCTTCCATAACATCTTTTAAACACAGTCTATCTATAGAGGCAGACACTCTTAAAATTAACTACTAAGGCCATTGTTCAAAATATCCTTCAATATGTCCAGCATATTGAAACATTTGACTTCAATCATTTTGTAAGTTGAATTTGAGTGTTCTCCTTTAATTCTCCTTCAAGTTCCCTCTAGTGTCCAATGTTTAAATTCTTATCTTTTTACATTTTTAAAGAATTAAAAACAATTCATTTTCCCATTGAAAGGATTCTTTATAATTATTTCCAAAATCTTATTTCAAATTTATCTGGGACCCTAATGCATTTATAATTTTCAAAAATTAAAGTTTGAATCACCCTTTTGCTGTTTATTCAAAAAAAAGTTAAGCCCTTAAACTTACCTTACCTTTTAATAAGGATTGAAGGAAACTAATTTGGTGCTGTAAAACCTGTTGATCCAGAGGTTCCTAATAGCCAAAAAAGAGTTAACGAACAATTTCCAAAAGACATTAGAAAAGAAGTATGCAAATCCAGTGTCCTTTCAAAGGTGCTGGTCGCAGTTTGAGCAAGATGATTATTCCCTCATATATTAGAGCTCTAAACCAATCAGAAACTTTTGTCTTTATTTTATTATTTTATTTATATTTTATATTTTATATTATTTATCTTTTATATAGCCAACTATCTTATAACAAACTGTTGGGGCTCCCAATCAAAATCTTCTCGTATTCCTCATAAGAAACAACTGTATGGCATACTTGTGGGCAATCTCAAATCCTCTCCTAGTCTGGGTTTATCAAAGAGGCAATTATTGGTCAGCTGTTCATTCCACTGCTGTTGTTGGCTCTCTGAATTTACTCTTCCTTCCCCAGAAGTAAAACATTTCTTCAAGGACATTTCACTGATATCTAAGTGTTTTTTTCATTGTTGTTGTTGGCAAGGAAAGACTTTTTATTTTCCCAGCATTTCAGGATTTTTGGTACTTATTGACCCTCTAAGTTTTGTTCTATTTTTTTCCTAACAACTTTAGTTTGTATGCTTGTTTTACCTTTAATTCATATTGTAATTTATAGTTTTTAATGTTGGCTCAACACAGTTTGGTATAGTGGTTTAATGCACATGGCTAGAAACTGGCAGGGTCTGAGTTGTAGCTTGGACATGTAGTCAACTGGATGACTTTGGGCCAATCGTTTTTTCTCAGCTCCAAGAAAACGACAATGGCAAGCCACCTCCGAAAATCTTGCCAGTAAACTGCAGGAACTTGTCCCTCTAGTCCAGGGGTGTCAAACTCAAAGCCCGCGGGCCAAATCCAGCCCACAGGGTGTTTAGATCTGGCCCATGGGGCCGACCTGGAAACAGCAAAGGACTGGCCTGCAGTGCCTCTGGCAGCGAAAATGGAGCTGGGGAGACTGTTTTCATTGGCAAAGCACTTGGGCCACCACAGGTGCCCCCAACATGAGTGACATTGAGCTGGCCACGCCCATCCCACCCATTCCAAGGTCAAACACAACCCTGATGCAGCCCTCAATGAAATTAAGTTTGACGCTCCTGCTCCTAGTCACTAGGAATCAATTTTGAGTCAGTGGATAATAATTAATTAACTTTCATTTGTTTGACAAATCACCCAGGGAAGTTTGCTCATGGTAAGACTGTGTAATAAGTTTGTAAACAAAGAAGTATAATAAAATTAGGTTTCTGGCCAACTTGTTTTTCAGAACACAGTGCTAATAATACCAAAACTAGGAATTCAAAATGCATGCACATCATGTTGGACTTCTCTTTTCTAAAAGGGGATGTTTTGCATTCCGAAAATTCCATTTTCAGTTTCTTGAATCTCAAGTTAAAAGATCTATTAGCAAGGGATAGGAAGCAATACTGTCAGAAACTCTGGACAGCAACTGCCAGACAAAGCTCTTTTTTGTCTCAGAGAATTATAGTGCCTTCATAGCTTTACCCAGCCATTATTCAGGTGATATAAGGCCTGTCTTTGTTATTGTTATTTTAACATAGTGGTTGGGTGATTCCAAAAGATGCCATAAGTTGTAGTGGAGAAATGATAAAAAAAACGGATAAAGAAATAATTTCACTGCAGTATAAGACAAATTTCCTTGTTCTTACCTAACTTGGTGCTACCTATCTTAATTCACACACATTGGAAAATAATACCATTCACGAAAAAGCTTCAACTATTTTCTATCATCAAGCTGCTGCTAGTGCTGTTACTAAAGACATATTAATGCATCTGACTAGTTGACTGACAGTTTTTGGAATTCTGAGCTCAGAAAATTATGATTATCTTTCCCTTTCCTTCTCAATATACTCATCAAGGCCAAGCGGTGGAAAGCTCTTCCACTTTAAATTCAGTTTTTAATCAAGGAAGGAGAACCAATGATCTTCCAACATTGTGAACTACAATTCCCAGGAGCCACCTCATCCATCACAGGCAATAATGCTCAAAATTCAGTAATGTCTGCAGGCCCATCCATCTGTTTAGAAAATGATTCTGCTTGAAAAACAAGTATTGGAAAGCAATACAGCTGCATTGCAATCCAGCCATCCAGGTTTCTTTACTTCATTATGTAGAATCGGTAACAGATTTATGAAGGAATTAACTGGAAAGTGTAATTTTAAGAATCCCCTTATTTATGCGAGCCCAGCCTTTCCGTAAAAGGGTTAGTATGCTGTAAGCAAGGATGACAGTATTTCATCTTGGTCCTGCAAGTCATATGTTTTAATTGGAAATGATTTCAGTTTATTTCTGCAATGTCCTCATCAAACAAGTAGCACATGACTGTTTTGTAAGCTTTTTGTACCTGGGGGAAATTTGATAAGGCTCTCAGGATCTGTATTGTAAGCAGATGGAGCACTCTGGTCCAATAGGAGAAGCCTCTGCAGTGGCATCATCCACAAGAGTAAGGATGGAATGATTACCGCTGGCTTGTCAGACCACACTGGTAATGAAAGATTCATGAGATGATGTTTTATGGGCGGGTATCTAATACTGCTGCCAAGTCACAAGTGTGATGTGAACTAATCGATACAATTCATCCTCCTGGAAGAAACTAATAGAGTGTGTTGATAAGAGATAAAATGTTTTAACATCTCAGATACAGAACCAAGCATTCTTCCGGCCTCAGCTTTTAAGAAATTGTGCTATTTGGCATGTAATTGCATAGGAATATTAGAAGTAGCCTGCATCTGATCCCGGCAGGTCTTGTGTGATTTACTTCTCAAATAGTATGTAGCAGATTAAGGGCCTCATGCAAGGAAAATCCCTGTGAAACACTAAAGTGCTGATACCTATTGTTGCCAATCTACATTTTACAATTCATCAACAGCCCTGTAAGGTGGGCAAGACTAAGCAACAATCATTGTGTAGACCTAAAACAACCTTCTAAGAATATGTGAGATTAGAAATGCTCTCTAGAGCTGAGGTGGCGCAGTGGTTAGAGTGCAGTACTGCAGCTACTTCAGCTGTCTGCTAGTTCAGCAGATCAGGGGATCAAATCTCACCGGCTCAAGGTTGACTCAGCCTTCCATCCTTCCGAGGTGGGTAAAATGAGGACGCAGATTGTTGGGGGCAATATGCTATTTAGTATACTGTCTTTGGTGTAAGCCGCCCAGAATCCTCAGAAAGTGGGTGGCATAGAAATATGACTAATAAAATAAACTAACTAACTAACTAACTAACTAACTAACTAACTAACTAACTAACTAACTAACAGGATAGATTTTAGACCAAATGAACCCATGACCAAGCACTACTCCATGATCATATTATTATATATCCTCTTTCATCCAGCTGGTAGAAAATTCTAGAGAAAGTGGTATATGGATTTTGTTTCCTTTAGATGTTTTGAGGACATGTGCTCTCCCCCCACCCCCGAGTATTTGATACATGCTAATAGGACACAGAGGAAGCAAAGAAGATGTCTATTTCCACCAGGTACCATATGATTCCTATGCAGAGGCATTTGCACGCCAATTTTTGGTTGAATAGCTTTCTTTGTTAAAAAAAATATTTACTCCAAGTTCAAATCAAAAACCACTATCACAAGGAAGCCCAAAATTCCTGAAGCTACCCATTACCAGTCGAGTATGTGTATATACCCAGTCATCTGATCATTCATAAATAATCTTCCCGACCCAGAAAATTATCCTATTTATTCTGACTTCATGAAAATAAAAACTAGAATCTCACTATTCAGATGACATTAACTCAAAACATTCCCTGTTCTTTTTATAGTCCAAAATAAGTTTATTGTTTATGACTAATTCAGTCTGAAGGCATTCAATTTATAGCATAGGTAGATGTAATCAGATAGATGCAAATCCTGTTAATTTGTAGCAGAAATGAAATGGGATTATCCAATGATCTGTGATGTTTATATCACACATAAACATTTTAGAAGACATCTTGAGAATCTTCCCTTTTCAGGATTCATAGGATAGTTGTCAAACAAATCACAACTTGTGTATAAGTTGTGATTTGTTTGCCATACAAAACAATTGTTGATCCTGTGAATCCTGGAAAGGGAGGATTCTCAGAAAATCTTCTAAAAGCAAAGAACACTGAGATCTCATTGGATCAAGTTACTTCCAGTCTTGGCTACATGCTAGAGGATTCTAGAATTTATAAAGCTTTGGCATAGACTGGTCACAGGCCATACTACATATGAGAGAATCTTTGCTAGGCAGGGTAGAGTAAAAGGTCTGAATGACATGGAGTCCAGTAGACAGTGGAGCCAAAACAGAGCTGGGCTTCACATAATTTAACAACCAGTGATCATGAACAACATGATTGCCTTTCTTTAAGGAAAAGTGGGATGATCTTCTCTGCTTTTATTTTTGCAGAGTCATTCCACTTCTTTGAAGGCACCAGGCCAGCTGGGTGACCTTTAGCCAGTCACTCTCTCTCAGCCCTGGAAAGGAGGCAAGGGCAAACCACTTTCAAAAAATCTTGCCAAGAAAACTGTGTGGATTAGTCAAGACATTTACCAGGAGTCAAAAATGGACTCAAAAGTACACACACATACACAAATACCACACACTGCAAAACATATTCCCTGATACTGAGCAATAGCAACTTGGACAGCTTTTACTGGAAAACAGGAGGGAAAGGATAAATCCCTTCCTACTTTGATCTGAGGATCTTTATTGTTGCAGCCACTTTTTGGTTCTGTTTCTCTGGTCTGGCAGTGAAACTCTTAATTAAATTAAGAGAGTTTTTGTCTTTAGCAATGTAAGAAACCTTGAAGGTAATCACTGACTTCTGAGGAAACGTAGTTTATATATAAATAGCCCTGATAAAATGCAGAGCATGTGGGTTAGCCTTGTAATTTTACATTTGCTATTTGTAACATGAATGCAGGCATTAATAAGTGGAAGACACTCTCGTTGTTGCCTAGAGTTTGAAAACAGAATTTTTAGTTCTGGTAATAGGAGCTTGTAATTGCCTAAGCAATGACACAGAGCTTGTTCATCACTCTCCGTGCTCATCAGACTCATTTTTGCTTACAATTTCTTGTAAAGCTTTATGGCTATAAAGTTGCCTTAGCTCTACATGTGACAGAGTGACTGAAGTGCACTCTGAGATCATACTGTTTCTACTGGAGAGAGGAACTGTTTTGATTACAAAATCTTCAACTTCTGGAGAAAGAGGGGCTCACTTTTCTACAGAGTTTGTGGCTGCTGAGCTCACTTTAAACAAAGTGCTGGAAGTGCTACAGCACAGAGGAAAGAGAAACAGGATTAGTAGCAGCGTGATGCAACACAAAGTTTCTTTCTCGGACAAGGTCCTGTCAGGTGATGGTCAAGCAAGACACCTTTTCTTAGAATCTCCTGAGTTATGCCATTGACTGGGGAAGTCCTTTTATGGCTCAGTGGCTAAGCTACAGTTCTATCCTTAACTGTTTGTTTTCAGAGAGTTCCACAAGTGCCACTAGCAATGCACAAGTACACTTTTCTTTTAGCTAATTACATTAACGTGCTTCTTCTTAGAAAGGTAATGTTTAATAATCCCCGGGGAAACTTGTCTTTTACCATAATCTACTGACAGTATGGCTTCAGCCCCCAACATTTCTAGTTACAGACTCCAAATGTTCTGAAAAACTTTGCTCCGGAGACCCTGACAATTAGAGTCTATTCTGCCTAGAATGTGGGAGGTTCACATCAAGTATTTTATATAATGACACATCATTTGTTTAATGTTAATACATGTGTGTGGGGGGATTTGTCATTATCGTTTGTCGTAAATATGACAAACCAGGGATCAGCAGTCTTTTTGGGGTAGTAGCACATCTGGATTGGGTAGAATAGATGCCACTGTTGGTAGGGTTAAGCACAAAATACCCATTTATCAGAAGACACTTTGGAAAGATTGTTCTGAGCCATCTCCCTAATGGCCAGGATGTCCCCTAGCAGTAGCGCTTCCTTTGCCTATATTCTGGGGAGGAGAGTACACTGAAGAGGCATTAGGCTGTAGCTATACACTTCATATCTTTTAAAGAGTCTCCATTTGAAAAAAAAAATGGATTCTTAAAAGAAACAACAGTAGGACAAGTATCCTGGCTTGATCAATGTCCACCCCACCTGGCGCCATTAAGATATATTTGATTATGACTCCTGGAACTCCAAGCACCATGGTCATTGGATGGGAAATGATAGTATTAAGGATGCCCATCTCCACATAATCCAAGGTGTTTACTGCCACAGGGATGCAGTGACACAGTTCCTAAGAGAGATTTCAAAGGGAATATGCAAAATTTGAGAAGACCAGCAATGCCTAATAGCCATGAAGGTGTTCTTCTCTTTTATTTCTGGATGAAAAGCAACATGCCTCTGCATTCGTGTTGCTGGGAAACCTGAGTGGGTAGGTTAACTTTATCCCTTACTTTACAGAAGGCATTCATTGGGAAATGCCTTCTGTTTTCAAGGGCTATGCATCAATTTGAGAGTAAAGAAGTGACAGCTGAAGAAGCCTTGAGGTGTTGCCCATTACTAACCAGAACATGGACTGAACTGGCATACAGGTATTTGCTTTCAGTCTTTCTCAATGTTTATCTAATTTTTTTTCCTACATTGGCATCTGTTGGAAAAACTCAGCATCTTCAAATGTCACAGATGTTTTGCCTTCTTCTCTAGCAAGAAGCCATTCTATCCATATAGGAGAGTTATTATAAGCATCTAGTTGACCACTGGAGAAAATAGGAGGCTATATTCTTTGGTTTTAAGTTTCTTGTGGTTTAACAGATGTATTATCTGTTACTTCATCTTTTAAGTTTTTATTATGTTACTTCATCTTTTAAGTTTTCAACAGAACCCCCAAAATGGTTTTGAATATTAAAAGCATACAATTATGATAATTAAAAATAAAGAACAGGATAAGAAAAAAATAGAGTAGCAGTCAAGAATTTAAACTAACTTTGATTAAAGATTAATCTACAAGAGGGATCAGGATCAATAACCAAGCAAATGAATGACATTTCCAGAGACAACAATTTGTGTGGGGAAACAGCATAGAAATGCACAGCAACTACAAGTGATTTACAACAGTTTATTTGGTGACAGTTCAACGGCATTGAAACAAGTGACTTATGACCATTTTTCAGACGTAGGACCTTTGAGGCATCCCCATGATTATGTGATCAAAATTCAGATGCTTGGCAGCTTGTTCCTACTTATGACCATTGCTGTGTCCCAAGGTCATGTGATCACCTTTTGCAACCTTCTGACAAGCAAAGTCATTGGGAAGCCAGATTCATTTAACAAACAGGTTACTAACTTAACAAGTGCAGTGATTCACTTAACAACTCTGGCAAAAAAGGTCATAAAATGGGGCAAAATTCACTTAACAAATATCTCACTTAACAACAGAAATTTTGTTATGACCAATTGTCATAAGTTCAGGACTACCTGTATTGTGTTATTCAAAACTAAATTGGCTCAGTACTGTCACGTATCTCTGTCACATCTCAGGCTCAATGTAAGACAGCTTTGTATATTAAGATGAAGTATGTCTACCTATGGCCTTTCCTGTCCCTTTAGATTGTACTGTGAGACTTACATAAAACTAAGGAACTTGCAAGATGTGTCATAAAAGGGTAGATGTCAACCTTTCCTTCTGCAATCTTTGTCCTTCCTTTAGCCTCTACTTACTCACACTTGCCTCTTGTTCCTCTTCCTTGACTTTTGCTTCATTAAAAAAAATGGCTGGAGGGCAGAAGTCACTCTGAAATATATTTCAAAGCCTCAAAGGTAACAATGACCTCACAGAAATCGCTTGGCATATTTCTGTCCTTTTGGTCTTTTTTGTATACGCAATACTCAGCCCCAGGGAGGCATGCCTGTACATAGCCCTGGCTCCCTCCAATACAGTATTTGGTAAGCTTCAGCTGCAGATCTTCCTTTTTGCCTCCTCAATATGACTTTAGTTCTGTGGTTCAGAACAATGTTTCTACACCAAGGACCTGTTCTCTTAAGTAGAAATACTAGGCTGGTTTTACTTTTACATGAATCCCAGCCCAGAAATACCCAGCAAAACAGAATTCAAACATTAGGAATTCTTAGCAGGTCAACATGGTTTAGAAATGGCCTCTGCTTGGGAAATTTGCTGAGAGGATCCAGAATGCCTGGGTAGAAATCTCTGTGGACTGCAAAGCATTATGGGACATGGACATATTCTAGACCAGTGTTTCACAACCTTGGCAACTTTAAGATGTGTAGAATGTTCCAGCCAACTCCCAGAATTACTCCAGCCAACTCTCATTCTGGGAGTTGAAAGCCACACATCTTAAAGTTGCCAAGGTTGAGAAACACTGTTCTAGACACTTTCCACTTAAAGTAGAAAAAATTACCGGTAATAGGTGAAGAAGCTGCTCTTCCCTCCTCTCTCTCCCTGCTTCAAGTCTTCCATTGCTGATCTTCTGACTAATAGCTGTGGATCTTCAGGAGCAGATCCATTTTTAGGACTATCTGGTCAAAATGGTGGCCAGTGGTAGTCCTCTCAATGGCACTTTCTCAATGCCCTGAAGGAAGATTACATTGAGAGAAATGAAATCAGGGGCTTGCTGCCTGATGCCACCTAGTAGATAAAAATAGGATTCATTTCGAAGGCACTTCAGACAAGTGTACCAACAAAGGGCTCTGTTGGAGTTCAAGAAACCAGCATTGGGTGAAAATCCTAGCTTCTTTGGAAAAACCCTGACTACTAGCATCGGAAAACATGTTAAAAAATATCCTTGCTCCCAACATATTAGCATGGACCACAGAAAAGAAATGTCTTTTCCTTGCAAGATGTTATTTGGGTAGGCAAGAAGAGCTGATGGCTCTTATTTTGATAGTCTGCATGGCTATGCTTTAGGATATGCTTGCCATGGGTCGTTCATTAAATCTTGTAATGTAGCAGGAGATTATAATAGACATTATAATGAACTCATTGGAGAAGTGGGAAAAAATCAGCACTGTGGTAAATCTATAAATATGTTAGGAAAAAGCCACTATGAATGAAGGAATTATTGCAAACGCTATTAATGCTCATAAAAGTGTTTAAAATAAGGAAGGAGGATCCATGTGACAGTTATTTAAGGCACAGATGAATGTCATCTTTTACCACACTGCATGTCAAAACTGTCAACATGGCTTTTTAGAAATTATGCACTAAAAAGGAGAAAAGGGAGACTTCATTGTTGTTGCAAACACTTCTGGTTCAAACCAAACCCTGCCTTCCTTTATTTTAGAAACTGACAACCCAGAAGCTATTTGTGCCATCAAAAATAGGCTTTTCTAGGGTACCTGCTCTGGTTGCAGAAATGTTGATGGCCATTCAGTGTCAGCAGGGAAATGATTGAATCTAGTAGTGGTCTAGATTTTTTGCATTCCAAATTGATTAGCTCCAAGTTGTTCATTGTGTCTTTATCTTCACTTTTCTCTTTACTTAGTGAATTGTCTGCAGCAATAGAGAGCACAATGCAGGACAAAGATTTGGCTCTGAATTAAAAATTAAATGAACAGTGCAATCCTCCCTCCCTCCCTCCCTTCCCCCCCCTTTCTCGTCTGAAACAGGCTTCTTTGGAAGTGGCTGATCTTCCAACTAAGCCTATTGTGGGAAGTCCAAGAACACCAAGCTGGCAAAGTTAAATGCACAGAATTGTTGCATTCAGTCAGCAGAGATAAATACAGATCTCTTACACTGACTATGAATGGGAGTCTAAAGTATTTACTTTGGATAGAAAGATGCCCAGAATCCAATGTATTTTTAAGTATGCATAGAATAATATAACAAGTGATTCTTGTTCAAAGTCATTTGCAACCATTCCTTAATAAGTATAATTAAGACTGAGTACCATATTTTAATATCAGTTCCTGTGAAGATGAGTAGAAAAAGAAAATGTCTGATTCTCTTAAAAGAGGTCCCATTTACTTATATCATTGAAAAGCTGATTCCAGCTTGCAGCTTCCATATGAATTATTCTAACATGCATTTTGTAAAGCAGATTGGAATATATTTTGCATTGCAGACTCCTCAGATTACCAATTATTTTGGAAAAATAATCGTCAATTTACAACAGTTCATTTGGTGACCACTTGAAGTTACAATGGCACTGAAAAAAGTGACTTTTGATCATTTTTCACGCTTACAACCATTGCGCCATCTCCATGATCATGTGATCAAAATTCAGATGCTTGGTAACTGGTTCATATTTATGACTATTGCAGTGTCCACGGTCATGTGATCACCTTTTGCAACCTTCTGACAAGTAAAGTCAATGAGGAGGCCAGATTCACTTAGTTAGTAACTTAGCAACTGTGGCAAGAAAGGTCATAAATTGGGGCAAAACTCACTTAACAAATATCTTGCTTAGCAACAGATATTTTGAGCTCAATTGTGGTCGTGAGTCGAGGACTACAGCAAATAGACCTAGAGGGAAAGAAAAACCTAAGAGACATATTATCTCTGAGAAAAAGCCAGCAGCTATTGCCAAAGAACCAACCCTCCGAACATAAAGCTCTTCTGTTCCTGCATGCTGACTCAAGCCCCACCCTATGTTGCTGCTGGATATCCCACCAGAATTTGCAATGATGCCAGCTGCCAAGAAATGCTGAGGTGTGGAAAACGCCAAGTGATCCTCTGTGAAGAGATCACTTATTCAGTGTCTCTATCTAAATCAGGCATGTGGACAAGACTGAAACTAGAGCAGGAGCTTTCTCCAGGACCTCTTCTGAGCTCCAGATACCTTCATTGGAAATGGCCAATGATAGTGAAGGAGAGAGGGAGAACTTCACCTACTAAGACCACAAAATGGATGGGCAGAGCTGATGAGCTGAATTAAGACTGAAAACCAGATGTTCAGCACCCACTATCTAAAATTTCTTATCCATGCTATTATGAAGGGGGCTATAAAGTAGATCAGGAATCAGCTGGTCGTTTTCTCTCATTTCCAAAAAATTGTTAGGCTGTTACGCACATACTTATACATGTGTATACATGCACGCACACCTCTTACATCAGCTCTTGCATCACCCTTTACAACTTTAGCTAGGTGGAGTGGGGAGTGTCAGTCTCCTATTCTGTTAACTCTTGCATGGCAAATTCTCAAGGAATTCCAACTAGCAATCAGCTTTACTCATAAATTAGAATTATACTTTTAAAAATACCTATCAGCAATAAAATAACGAAGGTATTTTTTTTTTACCAAATTAACAGTATATTTGAAAACTTAGATATCTTTATTTATGAATAAGTCTCACAAAGATAAGATTTACTTCTGAGTAAATGTTTATGTAGGATCAGAAGCAGCTTGTTCTGGAGGATTGTTATCATTTTCTGCAGAATGTTATACAACGGCACTGTATTAATTTTTTTCCGCTCTTTGGTTATTGGAAAGCACAACTCTGCCTTCACAAGTTTTCTTCTTTCAAAATCTAAGTTGGGTATTGTTTTCAGTTTGAGGAAACAATAAATATTACCATCTCAAGATTAGATTTCATAACAAGTCAGGATGGACTATTTTTTGAAGTCTGGGTATGTATATGTGTTTGTACATTCCAAAGCATGCACACGCACCCACACCCAGCTTCTGAGGAAGGCCCCTCTACCGTGTGACTCAGTGCTGAAGCAGGAATTCAAATTATCAACCTTCACCAAGCCTAAAAGCCTCGCACAGGGTTACATCTGTTTTGCACGTTTGGTACATATTGCAGCGTTTAAAAAGGAAAACACAAAAACTGCGAGTCATCCCCCCTTGCATCAGATTCTACATCTCACTCCAGATTCTCATTCCCTCCCGTTTGCATGACTTTCAGCAGCTCAGCAGTGAACTGAGCAGTGAACTGAGTAGGAAAGCCGACCAGCAGAGAACTCAGTTGGGGGACTGTAGTCTCTGTCTCGCTCCCTCCCTCTCTTTCTCTCCCTTATCATGGGATTCACTTAACAATAGCAACTGGAAGTGCCAGAAATGCCATCACCAAGTGATGTGGTCACATGATGTTGAGGTTTACAACCACATTGAATAATGATGGAAATCCCGTTCAAATTACTGTGGTTAAAACAAGAACTACCTCTGAGTCCAAGGAAGAGTTCTCAGATAATAACCTATTTTGAGTCCAGTGACTGTTTCAGCAAAAGATAATTCCTGGACTTAATAATCTTTGATTTGCAATGCAAACCAGTTACCACATGCCCAAAACTATAATCCCATGACCTGGGGACATGACGGTCATCACTAAGGACAGGTCATAAATAGTTTTTTTTAACATTTGTCATAAATGGCTAGTCATAAATCAAGGACTACCTGTACTAGTTATGTGACAAAAGAGTATTTTGATTGATTTTGTGAGGAAGGAGTAAAACTGAAATGGGTTGGGAGATGATCGACATTCAGCTCATTTGTGGTGTAGATTCTTCTGAACTGGGTGAACAATGGACTTGACTTGGAAGGAATGCTGTTATGAACATATTTTGTCAGAATTGCCCCCTTGTAAAGATCACTATGTGCGATGTGAGCTTTCCTGCACTCACCAAACAATCCATAGATAAGGCAGCTTCCTGTGTTCCTAGCTTGGTCAAAAGGAATATATTTGTGCAGAGAAGCACGTACATTTTCAAGTTGCACAGAGGAGGAAAGAAGTTCATTCCAGGCAAATGAATTTGAACTAGGTTGATTTATACTCCTAATAGATTGGCAATATGGGTAGTTTGCCTGGTTCCTATACTATACTATATACTCACAGGGATGGAAAGAGTTCTTTAGCCTATGGAGTATGGCTCCTGCTCAATGCACACTGAGGGTAGCACAAATCCATCTTAAAGCATCCTAGACAAATGCTTGTCTTCCCCCATCCAAGCTAGGATAGCCCATCACCTCTCTGGGTAATTGGATCTCCTGTTGAATATACTCTTGAAGAGGTGTCCTCCTAACATTCAGTTGACATCTGCCAGCCTGTCATTTGAATCCATTACTCTGTGTTCTGTTTTTTGGAGTGATAGAGAACAGGGTTTCTACTTCTATGTAACATCCTTTTTGATAATTAATTACCTGGAAATATGTGCAGGAAAATAGGCACATTTTTGATACAATTTGTTTTATCTGAATTTGCTTATAATTTGTTCTACTGCCCAGGGCAATACCAACTGTACTTTTTAAAAAGGCAACACTTGTGTGCTAATGCACACACAGAGTGTTGTTAGGTGCAAGAGCACCAATCTAAGATACAGGACTCATTATGAATAATAGGCTACTAAGGGGTATAGCTTCTGCTCAAGAAAGAATATTACAAAGCAGCAAGTGAATTTTGCACAAGGCTCAGTTTAAGAGTTTAGATCAAACTAGGGTTGCCAGTTCTGACCTGAAAAAAAAAAAAACAACCATTGGGCAGAAGCAAAGAGAGTGTTCTCATTTGCGGACATCTAGATTTTTGTTATATGCCTTACCCTTAAGACAAATAGGCCAATAATTCTCAACCTTGACATCTTTTAAGATGTGTGAACTTTAACTCCTAGAATTCTCCAGCCAGAATTCTCTAGCCAGAAGTCCATACATCTTAAAAGTTGCCAAGACAAATGGAAGTTTGTAATTTCGGAAAAGTGTGTATGTATGTGTATTTATTATGTACACAAATCTTCATAAATTAAGTAAACATTTATGAGCATTTAAATGTCGTATATAGATGCAGATATACCTTTACATATTAAGTGTATTTGTAATGATTACGTTGCTACCTATTTTCTTGTCTTTGTCTTGCAAGGAATATCACAACTGGGAGGGATTGTAAGAGTCCCCAATTAGAAAAAACATGCAAGTTGAAAAAAGTTATTCATTCCACAATTTTCTGCCCTGTGATCTATTCCAATGCAAGGGAAGCAGATGTGATTCAACACAGTGTGATGGATCATTTGACATTCAAGAGCAACATGCAGTAACTGAAGAATTTTTCCTTTCTCATTATCAAGAAATATTTTTAGATCAAGCTCAATAAAAGGTGCTGTAATGTTTGAGTGTTTTTCCTTGTTCATGTTATTGTAAACATGCCTAAGTTGTGAAGAGGTTGGGTAACCCTTTGATATAGTATCAGCTCCTCCACCTGCATGGCTTCTTCTTTTATTTGAAATCTCAGGAAGTTGTATGACTGCACGTTATACGGCTACAAGCATGACTACATTTCTGGTTTCTGGGACACATCTATTCTAAGGGCTCTGGGTTAAACTGAAATGATGCAAGTATATCTCTTCTGGTATATTTCTTGTGGTGGCTAAGATAGCCCAAGGAAGTACTTACTAAAGGCTTTATGAATTATCAGTCTACAGCAGAGGTGAAATCCAGCAGGTTCTGACAGGTTCTGGAGAACCGGTAGCGGAAATTTTGAGCAGTTCGGAGAACCGGCAAATACCACCTCTGGCTGGCCCCAGAGTGGGATGGGAATGGAGATTTTGCAATATCCTTTCCCTAGGAGTGGGGTGGGAGTAGAGATTTCACAGTATCCTTCCCCCAGGAGTGGGGTGGGAATGGAGATTTTGCAATATCCTTCCCCTGGAGTGGGGTGGGAGTGGAGATTTTGCAATATCCTTCCCCTGCCACTCCCACAGAACCAGTAGTAAAAAAAAATTGGATTTCACCACTGGTCTACAATTTTAACAGAACACTTGAAATTTCGGTCTTTCCAGTTATCAAGTGCCAATTACTGTGTTTGCCAACTATGTTTCTAATAGTGTGGCATTGCCCTCTAGTGGCTTGAATATATATGCACATTATCCTAGTCCCAAATAATAGTTTTGCTTTTTAAAAAAACGCAGCACTTAACTTTGTCAATAAGATGTAGCAACTCTATCATCTTGTTTCCAATTTCTGTTTCCATCTACCCAATGTAACATATTAGTACCCTACTCAAATTTGATAACCCTCAGCATTAAAATCCATGAAGGGTATAGTAAAAACAGGGAAATTTTTGCAATCTAAATCATGTTTGTTGAGCCAAGTGAAAGCCTAGAGCACCACAGGTGCCACGCAGCACCCTCTCTATGGGCATGTGAGCCATCACCCCAGTTCAGCTCCACCGTGTATGCGCGCGCACCTCCCGGTGGTCAGCTGCTCATCAGGTCTCTGCCGCGTATGTGCGGGGTGTGTGTGTGTGCATGCACGGGGTGGGGTGCATGCAGGCCCCGTGTGCAGGCGGTGCGGGCATATGCATGGGGGCGGGGCATGTGCGGGGGCCATGCGCCTATGCATGGAGCCACATGTGCATTGCGTTTTGGGGTTGGGGCGCGTGCTCTTTGGGCACTTGGTCCAGAAAAGTTCACCAACACTGGCCTAGAGAATGCATATCATAGAAGGGATGGATTTAGAGAATGGATAACATACAACAGTTGCTTCATGTTCATTTCCTGAAAATGGAAATTAAAATAGTACAAATATTAATCACAGCAACATTCTCTGCATATTTTCATATCAGTTTTCATTCAGTTAGATAAGAAAGATAAATGGAATTTGCTTTCAAATTTATGTATTTATTTTTATTTTTGTAAATTTGTATACCGCCTTTCTCCTGCTGGACTCAGGGCAGTGCACAGCCAAGTAAAAACATTCCAATACAAAATTTAAAAGAAATGTAAAAGAATTATACGAATTTGAAATAGAAGAGCACTTACATGAAGATATTAGTGGGTGGAGTATGAGGTTTTGCACTCCGTATGAGTTAGCCAAGAAAAACATGAATAATCTGTCTTTCACTGCACTTTCATCACACACTCCTTGGCTTCCCACACTTCTGATTAAATCTTGTGGGAAGGTATCAATAGGAAAACTTCTTTCCATCTATGAAGATGAAGCCAGAAAGATTTTGGGGGGATTTCTCCAGAACAGATGAAATGTAGCACTGCCAGAGAGCAGGGCTATCCAGTGATGTGTGGAGACAGCAAATTTGTTTAGGCTAAGGCATTATTTCATAAATGCTGTAATCAAATAATTGCAAAAGGTATTTTAAAGGAGATATAGGGATGTATGAACCATAATTGACTGCTTATTAATGAAATGAGGCTTTTTTTTGTCAGGATATACTGCTGTAGTTTTTAGCACATCTGTCCGATGCCTAAAAATCACCTGGAAAAGAGAACATTCAACCCCTTTTCAAAGTTCTTCTCAAACTGACTGGCAGGACTGAAACTTGCTTTAAGAAGAAAAAGGGAAAAGGCATGGCAAGGCAGAAATAATTATCGTATTTTTTGCACTATAAGATGCACCGGACCATAAGACACACATTAGCTTTAGAGGAGGAAAACAAGAAAAAAAAATCTGCCTCCCAGCATCCATCCGAGGTGAGCCGAGGTGGCACAGTGGTTAGAGTGCAGTACTGCAGGCTACTTCAGCTGACTGCTAGCTGCAGTTCGGCAGTTCATCTCTCACCAGGCTCAATTGACTCAGCCTTCCATCCTTCCGAGGTGGGTAAAATGAGGACCCAGATTGTTGGGGGCAATATGCTGACTCTGTAAACCGCTTAGAGAGGGCTGTAAAAGCACTATGAAGCGGTATATAAGTCCCAGCACATGGCTCATCAGGGCTCCTCCATTGCGCCCGTCACCGGTCAACTGAGTGGAGCTGCCGCCGCCACCAGGGAACACTGGAGCCTTCGCTGCCGATTGGCGGTTGGATCGGCCTCCCAGAATACCGCCAATTAGCTGTTCTAGGTGGTAACAATCACTGCCACTTGCTGCTGATGATCATTGCCAATTGCCATCGCTGCTGCCAGCAATTGGCGATGCCCGCCGCTTAGAACAGCTGATTAATGGTATTCTGGGAGGCTGATCCAACCGCCAGTCAGCTGCTCGGCAGCATACGTTCCAGCGTTCCCCGGCGGCAGGCCGCCGCACCAAACCCCCTTCCCCCCGCCACAATATTTGCTCTATAAGACACAGACATTTCCACCCACTTTTGGGGGGGCAAGTATGCCCTATAGTGTGAAAAATACGGTAATATATCACATATGTTATCAAATGAGACATATTCTTTTGATATGACCAAAGTCATTTAATGAGGTAGACTTTTAATGACTTAATGAGTTTTAAGATTATTTTATTTTGCCCACAAGAAAGGAGTAACAAATGGAATACAATCAGATACACACAAAGTATCAAATACCAGATCCACGTAGTTATTATAGTCAGTGGTTAGTGCATCTAATAACCGTTATTTCTTCTAACTGAACCATTATTGGGCATCAGGAGAACGAGTGAAAGGCTATGACAGTATAGATGCAACCCAAGCCATGCTGTGCACATCGTACTTCTGCTGCAGAACTGCAGACCTAGTTTTTGTGGAATTCAGTGTTAGGAAGTATTATGTAAACACACACTGTAGCAAGTATATCCATTTGAATACTAAGAAGAATAAAGAATCAGACTTTTAATGTTTCTGATACTACATAAAAATTGTATTAATTCAATCTTAAAACAATATGCAAAATAGGTTAGTATTATTAATTTCCTGTAAACATTTTCTATGTCACTTTGGGTACCGCTAAAAAGAGTAGCTCTATATTCCTCTGCTGAGACTTATGCCCTCTCTCTCCTCTTTTTGGACTTTACTACAAAGCAGGGAACTTTGTGACAGAAAGACACAGACTTTCTACTACCAGTTTCTGGAAATAATGCACAGTTGGTGGGAAAACACTCAAAGGGAACTCCCACAAAGTTCAAATTGACTGTTGAGTAGAAGAAATAGACAGACGGACAGAAACCACTGCCCTGGAAGGGGGTACAGGTAACATCCATCAAGAATTACTGATTCAACTGGATATTGCTAATAGCCAATTATTAGCAGGATGGTTTGTCAAATTGTATGTTTTATATGGCCATGAGGATTTTGAACAAGTAATGTTCAGTGGAACTGAACATGGGACAGTTTTTCCATTTAGTTAGCCAAATAATTAGCTAAAGAAAAATAACTGCTTCTCCACTGACACTGAAACAGAACATTTTGCTGGTCAAAACAATTTTAACACATACACTACACTTTTATCATGCGTATCAATATTACCAACTAACCAATGGTGAGAACATGATAAAATAGAAAGCAATCATCCTCAAATATACTAAGCCAATTTAGGTCCATTATATTCTTCAGTTTTTAGATACCTTCCTGGTTCTTTGTAGTAGTCATGGGATTGCCATTTAACAATTATTGTTAAAACTCATCCTTAATAGTGAAATGTGGCTGATCTTCAGGTTTAAAGTTTGGGTTAGGGCTGCCATCTTCATTGAGAATTCTTCGGGCAGTGTAGCCAACAATAGGATATTTGGTCTTGTAAACATTACTAAAGGTCTCATCCAGAGATTGCAACTGCTGTTCTGTGAGTCCCGTCTCAATGAATTGCAATTGTGTAAAAAAAGAAAGATGGAGAGGAAAGGGGAGGGGTAGACAAAACAAATACGATTATTGTACACTATGTAATGTGAATGCAAAGGGCTACTAATTGCACTGAACCAGTTTTTTCAGAGGTCTGTACTTTTCGATTTTTAAATCCCTCCCCAATCCCACCATCTTTAATTATCCTGTACTTGGATCAGATCACTAGGACCAATAAAGCCACGTGCAAATAAAACCATTCCTTAGTAGTGGCTTCAGATCAAGCTATGCTGAAAATATCTTACTGTATCGTAAGTGAGATCTACTGGATCAAGGGACATTTTTGCAACACTTCGGGTTGAATCTTTGCCAGCTAGTGCATTGTATGGCGCTCCTTTCCCATAAAATTCTGTTGGGGAAAAATAACACAATTAGCAGTTAAGCACAGGACTTAAGACTCTTAAGATCTCTCTCTCACACAGACATATAGGCAAACAGACAGAGGTATTTTGAAGAGTACACTCTTTTAAGAACAACTATTGTAAATTACATCCCAGGCCCTTCATTGTTCACAAGCCTAGAATTAAGTATTGATATATTTTAAGACTTCTAGAGATTGGTTTGTTTTATCCTGGCTTTGCATGATGCCAGGTCCTAAAGTTCTAAAACTAGTAAGCATGAAATGTTGTCTTATCTTCAACTGTCCATGATTCAGCTTGTCTTGAACCAACTTTAATACAATATAAATATCCTAAACTACCAAAATCCTATCAAAAGCCTTAACAAGAACACACAGAAGGAGCAGGCATATTGCAAACAGTCAGTAATCTAAGAGGTAGTTTACAGAGTGAAATGGTGATCAGAAAGGGAAATAAAAGAAAAATAGAAATGAAGTACACAGTCTCTCCAACCAGGGAGCAACCAATGCTTGACTGCATTCTGTGAGCTGTTGTCCAAAATACTTGGAAAATACCAAATTGAAAAAGGCAACCATACATTTGGATGATCCCAAAACTGGGGAAAAGAAAATGCCCACTGGAAGCTACATTCACAGAATATAAGGACTTACTTCCAATTAAAGTAAGAAAGATGGAACCTTCACTCCGTGTCAAATTTCTGTATTATGTGGTATTATGCCGTACAAGGTGGAACTGCCTCTTCCTCTCCTACTACCTCCAGAAGTTTTTCTCAAAAATACTATTTGGCCAAAACTTTATGTCATGAGTGGTAGGAATCTAATAACTAGATTCCCAAACTTTCCTTATACAACTGCCCATTTCCAGCTATTTTTTTAAAATTTTATTTATATGCTGCCCTTCTCCGGAGACTCAGGGCGGCTTACAATGCGTTAAGCAATAGCCTTCATACTTTTGTATATTTATACAAAGTCAGCTTATTGCCCCCACAATCTGGGTCCTCATTTTACTGATCTTAGAAAGGATGGAAGGCTGAGTCAACCTTGAGCCTGGTGAGATTAGAACTTGCAGTAATTGCAGGCAGCTGAATGTTAATCAGTGCCTTAGTCTACTGCGCCACTCATATAAGGCACTATATTTGCCTTATACTTCTATATACATGCTACTTATGTCCCTTTTTAATAACCTTGTGGTAAAGTATGTGAATGACGCATTTTTTCCCACCAACACTGTACTGGTAAGGTATGACCAGAGCTATATTGATGTTGGGGACTATTCATCCATATTGCTTTATGGATTTATTGCATTATGTGAAGAGATGTACATTAAAACTATTTAAAAGTTATCAGATGGGATTTTGAGACAAGCTATTCAGATTTGGATTTGGTTGCTGAATCTTTTGAAGCAGCAATAGTTTTCAAACTGTTTGTATTCCTCTCAGATTCCTGGTTTGAAATTGAACACTTCAATGAGTAAAGGCAAACCAGGCAGAAATAACTGAGGTTTGGAAATCCAGGAGGAAAGCAAGTAGGAACTTGCTCCCCTTGATTTTAAACAGTGGCAAAATGAATATCCCTGGGGCAGCAGCACTAGACTCTTACAAATATATGAAACTATTGCTACAGTTACTACAAGCTTGCCACAAAGACAGGAGAAGATCTAGGTTACTCTTCAGATGAAATTAGCACACAGGGCTGCTGAATGAATAAAATCTGGCATTATACACAATGTCCTGCTGTCCTTCTGAACAGATGTGAGCAATCTGTGGCCTTCTTAGCTGATGTTGAACTACAAGTCCCAGGACTGCTTACCATCAATCATGTTTGGAGCTGATAGGAGCTGAAATTCAACAACTGGAAAGATAAAGGTTATCCAACTCTGGGAATTAAGGATAATAAACATCTGGGGGGGAACCTAGTTAGCAGCATTTATAAATGAGAGGAACATCTTTTTTCAGCATATCCTCAGGCAGTTGCCTTTGCTCTTTAAAAGGGCCATCTGGTTGAGGTGACAACACCAAGATATACTTATTGTGAACCATACTGAAGGGGGGGGGGGCATTCTGCTTGTAAGGTGATCTTACCTTTTCCAGAAGTGACATCAAACACCACACCCTTCACAGCTATATAAATAGGTTCATCCTCCTGAAAGTAGAGTTTATATACTTTATCATGAAATGTACTGATAAGAAATACCAACAGCTTACTGTTTACCTGGTCACTGTTTTTTTCAAGAAAACCAAAAGTCACTTAACCAGAACTTGAAGGTTCTTGTCTTTAAAGAGGAAATCCTGTTCACATTAACAAAGAGATGCTACAAAAAAGTCTACAGAATAAACTTGAGCAAAGAAATCTCTGACTGGTGTAAATAAAAAGAGAAGTCTGTAGCACTGAATGTACTAGATACAGAGTGGTTGTTAATGGGTGAGGAATTTATGGTTCTTCAGAGGTGGCTGATAAGCTTTACAACCTAAATCTCTTTACTCTTGGCATGATAGTTTGTTTTGCTCAGTGTTACTGCAAATGCAGCTGGAAGGCCCTGATTTCATTGCTTCTGAAAATTTCTACATCATATTCATTTGTTAATGAAATAAAAACAATAGAGGTTATCATATCCATTGATATAATATGTGCAAATGAAAGTTCTGATTGCTAAGGTATAATTAGTTCCCCCCTTTTTTTTGAATGAAGAGGAACAGCAAGCAAAAACTTACTGCATACATTAGGAAATGCCTTTAATATTTACAAATAACCTTGGATTTCTTTCTTCTGTATTTAAGTGTCCTTATAAGCATAAGAAACTCTGTCCAGTTCATAATAAGGATATCTATGTTACATTTTTAAAAAAATATATAAGTATAATCCAAAGCTCCATGTTGCCATGAGCATCCTTCTAAAGACCCCAAACAATCCAGAATAGTGGGGTTTCTAATCATGGCCATTTTTAGGAACAAAATTACAGGCACTAAAGGCACTCATTTTCCCGTTAAAATGCCAGGACTCCCCCCAAACAGACCTTAGGTGCATTTATTTTTTGCATTGCAGTCGAACTCTACACAACCGCACCCCAAAAGCAAGGAAAAGGTGCTACAACAAAGTTTTGGAGCCAGTGTGAAACCTCACTGCTTCGTCTTAACGCGCAGCATCCCAATTTGGGCAGTCGCGTTTTAATGCTGTACAAAAATCTTCCTTGTGGCTTATCAAGGCTGATTAACTACAAGGCAAAATATGCCGCCTAACAAATTTCGCCGAGTTCAAAGAGATTACAGCCCGGGAGCTCCCCACCTCGCCCTCCGCAGAATAACTTCGGTCCGTTCCGGCCGAAAGCTCCAAGGCGGGATTCGAAACGCGCAGAACTTGTTGCTCCGGTCCTGTTGTTGCAAACGGAGTCCAGAGGGCGCAGCTCTCTCCGCACAGGTCGCTTCTGCTACCTCTTTTCCCGAGAAAAGGCCTCCTCCCCCGCCCCCGGGAAAGCGCCTCGACCCGGGCTTTGCTGCCGAGAAGGCCCGTCCCTGCAACCCCCAGGGGGCAGCCTTTCCGAAAGCTTTGCCTACCTTGCGTCCGTCGTACCTGGCCAGCTCGTCTTCCGTGAAGAGCCGCACCGGTCTCTGCGAGGGTGGGGGCTTGAAGCGGAGCTCCTGCTCGCCTGGCGCCTCCTGAGGGCCCGCGAGGGTCAAAGCTAGCAGGGCCAGTGCCAGGCGGCGGCCTAGGGCCATGGCTGTCGGACGGCGGGCGGCTTCCAAATCCGGCCGAGAGAGGAGGCTGGCGAGGGAAACGCCTTCTCGGGGCTCCTCGTGCTTGCGTTGTTCGTCTATTCACCCACTCCGTTTATACGTCGCTTCATCCCGGAGGCTCCAGACTCAGAGAGAGTCCTTCCTATCCCTTCCCTTAGCTTAGTTCGAAAAAGCCATGGATGATTCCCGGATAAGAGGGTCCTTCAGCTATTCAGAACAAAACAAAACAAATCAGTGGCAGAGTGGGACAGGAGGGAAGGAAGAAAAAAAATCCCTCTACTTGGTTAATTGTTTGACTGATTAAAGCAGGGGTGTCCAAACTTGGCCCCTTGAGAGTGGTGGACTTCAACTCCCAGAATTCCCTAGCCAACAACTTGCTCATATTTATAGCGCATGCTGGCTGGGGGAATTCTGGGAGTTGAAGTCCACCACTCTCAAGGAGCCAAGTTTGGACACCCCTGGATTAAAGCAATTTCTACCTTGCAATGCTTATGTAAAGTTTAGTTGCAGATTTAGAATGAATGACTCCGGGCACTCAGATGGTGCTGCTGGGCCGTAGTTCTGAATTCGAGATTGCCTATCCTCGAATAAGGCCGTAAGTTTAATTAAAAAGTACAAGTGAAAACTGTTAGATCAGGCGCAGGAAAGAAGACAAGACCAGCGGGGTCTGTTCAACAAGTTTTATTCAGCTCTTAACTAAGTCAGAACAGACGAACGGCTGTGCTGCCGGAGCCCTTTTTATAGCGCTCCGGCAGACCAGCCGTCCAATGACAGCGGTTTAACTTTCCCGCCCGGAGGATCAACCAATCCCCGGCCGGATGTCCTTATAAGGACATAACACTCCTCCCCCCCAAGATGAAACATGGTTCAGCTCGTGTCAATCAACAAACGTAGTCACGCAGGTAGGCGGGACGTCTGGAAGCCCTGCTCGACCTGCGCAGTTCATTCTGTTCTCCGTCGTCCGTCTGGAAGGTGGCTGCTCCGGTGTCCTCCGACCCTCGCCCCTGGGATGCCTGCCGCTGGGTCGTTGAAGGTGCCGGCCCTGTCCGTGCGCCTCCGGCCTTGCTGCTGGGCTGCGAAGTGGTCGTTGCAGGTACCGGCTCCGGTGTGCCGCCTCCCGACCCGCTGTTGGAATATATCTGCTGGTCCGGTTGGTCTCTTCCCTGTCCTGGGTGCCGATCGTCGTGGACCGGTAAGTCCCTTGGGTTTTTTATATTTTTTGCAAATTGTCCGTATCTTTTAGACTTGTGTTGGTCGACCCTGTCTGGGTGGTGCAGGTCGACCTGGTCGGGTCGTTGTTGCTTGGAACGGGGGTCAGCTGGACGGAAGATTTCAGACGGGCGGTGTAGTTCTTGCATGCAGGGGTGTCGTAGGCCTCCCTCACCGGGTCGTTGTTGGCCCTCTCGGTTGGGCATGTCCCGGTCTACTGGCGTTCCCTGGAATTCCCTGCCGTCGGGGTGGCGTTGGGCCGCCTTGCCGGGGAGGCGTGAGTTTTCGTTGCCGTGGAGTCCCCTGTCTACTCGGCAGTTGCAGTACGGTAGCTGGTCTGCTGGCTGGCCGGTCATGTTGGGGTGGTACGGCCCTTCCTCGACTGGGTGTTGCAGGGCTACCTCACAAGGGTGGTGTTGTCCTGCCCTGCCCGGGTGGCGTTGCCCTACCTCGACGGGGTGGTTTTGGCCTGCCCTGTAGGGGTGTTGTTGTCCTACCTCGTCGGGGTGGTTTCGGCCTGCCTTGTAGGGGTGTTGTTGTCCTACCTCGTCGGGGTGGTTTTGGCCTGCCTTGTAGGGGTGTTGTTGTCCTACCTCGTCAGGGTGGTTTTCGCCATCCCCTTCCCACCGCTTCCGGAGTTGGTCGATGTGACGTCTACAGACCACTCCATCTTGCAGTTCGATAGTGTAGGACTTCGGGCCGGTTGAGCTCTCGATTCTCCCTTTAAGCCATTTCGGCAGGCCGTGGAAATTAAGCGCGAAAACCGGATCTCCTGCGGAGAAGGCTCGGAGGGGGCGGCTCGCGGTTGCGGTGACCTCGGAGTGGTACAGGGGGTGAAGTCGGTCCAGGGGTGACCTCAGCTTCCTGCCCATCAGCATTTCGGCCGGGCTCTTTCTAGTGGTGGCATGCGGCGTAATATGCTGAATCAAGAGGAAGTTGTCGATCTTCTCTTGCCAATCGCCCGGCCCCATCCTGGCAAGGGCCTCTTTAGTGAACCTCACCATCCTCTCAGCTTGTCCGTTGCCAGCCGGTCTGTAGGGGGCAGAGAGGGCATGGCGAATGCCCAAACTGGCCAGGAACTCCTCCATTGGTTTCGAGGTCAGCTGCGGGCCGTTGTCGGAAACAAGGATGTCCGGCAGCCCGTGGGTGGCGAATAGTCGCCGGAGGGCTCTAATGGTGACTTCAGTAGTGATGGATGCCAGGGGAATGACCTCAAGCCACTTGGAAAATGCATCCACCACTATTAGCAGGAACTTCCCTTGCATCGGGCCCGCAAAGTCTATATGTATTCGCGCCCACGGGTTGCTTGGTGTTTCCCATTCCGCAATAGGCGTTTGCGGAGGGGCGGGGCGGACTTCTTGGCACGGATCACATCTGGAGACCCAGTTCTCAATGTCTTTGTCCAGTGATGGCCACCAGACGTAGCTCCGTGCCAGTCCCTTCATGCGCACGATGCCAGGGTGCCCCTTGTGCAAAGTCTCCAATGTCTTTAGGCGCAAAGCCTGGGGAACCACAACCCTGTCACCCCACAGTAGGCAGCCCTTCATGGTTGACAGTTCCTGCTGCCTCTTTGCAAACGGCTTGAAGTCGTCGGTCAACGGTCCCGCAGGCCAGCCGCGCAGCACCCAAGACATCACTTGCCTCAACGTCCGGTCTTTCTGGGTTAGTGCCGCGACGTCTGCGGATGTGACTGGGCAAGCCAGGTCGCCATCGATGTGATGCAGTCCCAGGGTGGGGGCAGGGTCCTCCACTAAGTCCTTTGACGGGCATCTGCTCAAGGCGTCAGCGTTGCAGATGCTACTGCCCGGCCTGTGGCAAAGTTCGTAAGAGTACCCGGCCAAAAAAATTGCCCAGCGTGTCATCCTGGGCGATGAATAGTTAGGTGTGGGCTTGCTTCCCGACAGAAGGCCCAACAGGGGCTTGTGGTCTGTGATGACCGTGAACCTCCGTCCGTATAGGTACTCGTGGAAGCGCTTGATGCCAGCAACGATGGCCAGGGCCTCTTTGTCCAATTGGCTGTAATTTCTCTCGGCGCTGGACAGCGTCTTCGAGAAGTAGGCGATGGGGGCTTCCTTCCCGTCCGGGAACTGATGGCTGAGGACTGCTCCGACGCCGTAGGGGGATGCGTCGCAAGTCAATAGCAGGGGGAGCGTCTCGTGGTATTGGATGAGGACACTCTCGGAAGAAAGCAGGTTCTTGACAGCTCTGAATGCTGCGTCCTCTTCCTTCCCCCACCTCCAGGAAACCGCCTTCCCCAGCAAGCGATGGAGCGGTTCAGCCACGGAGGCTTTCCGTTTCAGGAAACACTGTAAAAATTCAGTAGTCCCAGAAACGCCTGAAGCTCCGTCTTGTTTTGGGGGGCTGGAGCTTCGTGGATAGCCTTAACCTTAGATTTGGTGGGGTGAATGCCGTTCTTATCAATGAGATAACCCAGGAACTCGACTTCCTGGACCCCGATGATGCACTTGTCTCTCCTGACTCTCAAACCCTTCTCCTTGAACCGCTGTAAAACCATGCGCAGTCGCTCAAGTAGTTGGGTTTTGGAGTGGCCGGAGATCAAGACATCATCGAAGTAAGGGACCGCCCCTGGAATGCCTTGAAGAAGGCGTTCCATAAATGATTGAAAAATACCTGGGGCTGCGCTGACCCCAAATTGGAGGCGCGTGCATTTAAATGCCCCTCTATGCGTGACAATGGTTTGTGCCTCCGCAGTTTTTTCATCCACTGGCAATTGCTGGTAAGCTTGGGCCAGGTCCAATTTTGCGAATATTGATCCGCTCCCAAGTGAGTGCAGCAGATGTTGCACCACTGGAACCGGATATGCGCTCTGCTGGAGGGCCTTATTTATGGAACACTTATAGTCGGCGCAGATGCGCACAGACCCATCATGCTTCATCGGGGTCACAATGGGGGTCTCCCATGCAGCATGATCGATCGGTTCCAGGACCCCCTGGGCGACAAGCTTATCTATCTGGGCGTCGACCTTGGGCCTCAGGGCGAACGGAACCCTGCGGGGCTTAAGCCTAATTGGGGTGACATTTTTGTCCAAATTGAAGGAAATGGGTTTCCCCACAAATTTCCCCAGCTTACCATCGAAGACTTCCTTGAACTCTTCAATGATGGCGTCGAGTTCGTCCCTACGAATTTGATGGATCCCGCTGATAGACAGCCCCAATGGCTCGAACCACTCCATCCCCAGCAGGCTCGGGCGGTTTCGCCCCACGACAGTGATGGGTAGGACTCCCTGGAAGTCGTGGTAGGTGACCCGGAGCGAAGTCCTCCCCAGGATCTCAACAGGGTTGCCGCCGAAATCGACAAGACGGGCCCGTAGGGGCTTGAGGTCTTTCCTCGAGATGCCCGGTTTCAGGCGCTTTAACTGGTGCCAGTCCATGATGGAGTAGTTCAATCCCGAATCAACCTCCATAGAGCAGGGTGTTCCCTCCACGATCACGGTGGCATGGAACTTTGCGGCCGCATCGTCAATGGTGTGGATGCCGGAGGACAGCTGCTCAGTTCTGACCGCCGCGTAGCCGCCGCCTCGTTGCTGAGACCTGGTAGAGGACCGTTTGGATGGCCTCTGGTTGTCTTGCCGTTTCTCGCCCCAGCCGGGGGGAAACGGACCCGGGGTAGGTGCTTCGGCCCTGCAGGCTTCAGCGATGTGCCCTCGCTTGTTGCAGCGTCGGCAGATAGCGTCTCTCCAACGGCACTTAGCTCTGGCATGGCTTCCTTTGCAGCTGCCGCAGGGCTCGATCCGGGCGCCATCTTGTGTGCGCTTGCGACGGTTTTGGCGGGAAACCTTGTGAACGGCCATTTCGTCGTCGGAGCAGGAGCTGGCAGACGACTCCTCAGACGAGCTCTTAGGTTGGCGGTGCAATTTGTGCACCCCTTTAGCCCTACTCATTGCGGCAGCCGCCTTTTCTGAGATTTCGGCCGCGATTGCCTCCTCAACGACGTCTTTCAACGCAATCTTCTTTCGGCTGAGGAACTTACGTTGCAGTCCAATGTCCCTCATGCCGAAGACAATGCGGTCTCTGATGGCGTTCTCAACGTTGTCAAACTCGCAGTTTGACGCGAGTTGCCGCAGAGCTGCCACAAAGTCCTTGATGG
Organism: Ptyas mucosa; assembly: GCA_012654045.1. NCBI lineage: Eukaryota > Metazoa > Chordata > Lepidosauria > Squamata > Colubridae > Ptyas > Ptyas mucosa. Next base: position 5,061,852 of record WNWU01000018.1, read on the forward strand.
GCTCCCCTTCCAACTGATTCCTTTGCTGAAAGGTGAATCTGTTGGCAATGGGAGTTCCAGTGGGAGCGTAGTGCTCCTTCAGCACGTCTTGCAGATCGGCCCAGGACATCTCCTCGATGTTCCTTGGGGACACGAGGTCGATGGCCATCTCAAGCACCTCGGAGCCGCAATGCGCTAGGAACAGGGCTCGTTTCCGTTCATCGGAGAGGTCTTGATAGTTGTTTCCCCGCAGAAACTGGCGGAAACGAACCAGATAGGAGGTCCATTTCTCCACTCTGGGGTCGAATTTGGAGATCGGAGCCATCGCGGCTTGTGACGCCTCCATCTTCAGTGACTTCAGCTCAGTGAGAAATTCTCGATGAGTGACTTAGCTCCGCGTGGCGGTTCTTTTCAAATCCTTCGTCGCCAGTGTTAGATCAGGCGCAGGAAAGAAGACAAGACCAGCGGGGTCTGTTCAACAAGTTTTATTCAGCTCTTAACTAAGTCAGAACAGACGAACGGCTGTGCTGCCGGAGCCCTTTTTATAGCGCTCCGGCAGACCAGCCGTCCAATGACAGCGGTTTAACTTTCCCGCCCGGAGGATCAACCAATCCCCGGCCGGATGTCCTTATAAGGACATAACAAAAACAACATTTAAAAATAACTATAAACATTATTTTATTTTGAGTTTTGTTTTCCGTGTTGGAAACGGGTTATATTGTTAAAGTGGATAGCTCAAAACCTCTGCCGACTAGCATGCCTATAATTTCAGAAATATATTTAAATGCCCACTTTTTCTTAACCAATGCTCCGGTGCTAACTGCTTGATTTACAAGTACAATGTGCTGTCCTTTTGTTTTTTTGGTTGTCTCTTATTAACTCTTCAGATACTGCAAACCAAGCCTGATCGTATATAGTACTGTACTTGCTTAAATTCTACGTTATAGTATCTATAAAGCATCAGAAATGATTGGTCTGGAAGCCATCAAGCTGTTTATATAGAAGATGTTTGTGCAACAAGTGGCTTTACGTGAGTCATTATTACTTTTACAGTGAGATATTTAATAATAAAGAGGCAGCTGCTCTACTTACTGCTAGCAGGAATACTAACAATCAAGAGAATTGACAATACTCTCCAGAATTCACCTGTGTCATATTAAAGGAAACTTGGTCTTTGCTGCCATGTGCTACTCATCTGAATGTCTGCAGCCCGGGTATGGTTATTACGGTATGTTACACATATTGAGGTATGATAGCCCTAATGATAACCACGTTTCACTATTAAGGATGCGTTTTAACAATAACTTGCTTTCTATTTATTGAGGATTTGGTGTAAATCCTGTTTACTAAGGCATGCTTCCAAGCCTATCTGCACCCTTGTGCACATTAATTAAAATAAATCCCATTTATTTTTATTAATAAATTTATTTATTTAAATTGTGCTAATTTCACTGTTAACGGACACCGGGACTCAGTTTGTTGCAGCTCTTAGATATAACCGTTCTATGTCCCGCTTACATTCTTCATACATTCAACCTATTTCCTAAATGGGCTAAACCCGGCCGAACAGTATCCGGTTAAGGGTAAAGCTTGAGACGCCAGAGAGCGCCATACTCGATAATAAACTACATGTCCCAGCAACCTTTCTGCTTCGACTTCAGTTCCGCAACCGGTGTCAGTAATATGTTATACCAGTAACGGCCAGAGCGGTGGAAGATGAACTAGCGGCACCTTGTGGCGTCGGTGCGTTACATGCGCTTGCGCTATTGGTCGGATCATGTCCGTGCACTTGGTGGGCACTGAAACGCGGCTTGCGGAGCGGCGCTGCCTCTTCGATGGCTGCTGTTTCGATTTCGTCCCCGCTTTCTCTTAATAGATGCCGCTGTTTGATCCGGTTCTCCCCTGCGCTTTCTTTTCGCCGGTGCCATGATTAGACAAGAGAGCTCGTCATCTTATCAAGAGGTATTGGGAGAAAAGCGGGGAGGGAGGCGCAGTGTTTGCACTCGGCTGATACGAGGTTGCCTGCAGGCGAGGCTTTGTATGCGATCGGCGCTTAATGTTACAGCTTGACGGCGTCGAGAAACTATTAGCCTGCACCGAAAAGTCGGTGCCTTTGCACGGTCGCAAGCAACAACAACAATATAAACTTCGGAAGGAAGTCCCGCCAAAGTTCAACGAGACTTACTCCAAAGTAATAGTGCAGTCCTGTGGATGTCGTAGTAGACAAAGGGATACATTAGGGCAGACACGCATAGGTGTGCCTCTTCACGCTACAAGTACGCGTATGTGTATCCTCAGCGCATCGGAATGCCGAGTTTAAGCGAGTCCAGCTCGAGCAATAGCAGCTCAAGCCTTTGCAGAGCTCCATGCAGGTGGAGAGGATGCCCTTGGAACAAACTGCCTGTGGACCGGACTCCTGTAAATCCAGAATTTTAGGACATGGTAACAAGGCCACTGAAAGCTGGAAACTTTTCTTATTAAAGATTAATAGGACTGGATTGTATTAGGATTTTTTCTTCCCCCTAGAATTTAAAGCAGTTTTTTAGGCAAGAATTCATAAATAGGCTTTCTTGACCTGAACCTTTTCCTCCCTTCCCTCCAACAGCACTTTAAAAAGCTCTGGAAGCTGCATTTGAATTTTATTTATTAAATTTATATGCCACCTGTCTCACCATCCAGGGTGACCCAGTACCTGTACCTTTGGCACTCTTTTCTTCAAAGATACAGTGTACAGCCGTGTTTTTTTCAACCTTGGCAACTTTAAGGTGTATAGACTTCAACTTCAGAGAATTCTAGATTACAGGGTTTTTTTGATCTACAAAAGGTTATGTGTCATAGTTAAATATTAGTCTTACAGATGCCTAAAGATTGTTGTTGTTACTCTGCTTTGTGGTATCAGACTAATATATTGGCTCCTCCAGGAAGAACCTTAAAGAGTAAGGTTTAGGAAAAACTAAAAAATTATATTACAAGTTTTTATTATGCAGCTGAAATAAGACCAAAATCCAGGCTTTAGTCTTCCAAAACTTTTCTTGAAGCTTTCTGAACACAATAAAAACAAAACAAGGGCTGATAGACGTTCTGATTATGTGAAAGTCAGCAAATTTCAATTTGTCTTCATTGAGCACTGCATTCCATTTGAAGAACATTTTGGAAAATTATATGTAACTGCCAATATAGGGCAATAATTCAAGGATTGCAAGAAACTAACCTGTATGTTAGTTTCTAAAGTGTCACGTGTTCTTGGCTTTGTTGGTTGTCATTATCTGTTTACTCAAAAGTCCCCAGTGAGTTTAAAGAGTTTATATACTCATTTCCCCTTTCCTGTGATTGATGGATATTGTAGATCATAGGGGTTAAGCTCAATCGCGTCAGGGGCCAGATTGTGATGTATCGTGACATTTTTTGCCTTTGCAGCGCTGAGGTGGGCATGGCCTGCGTGTGACATATTCAGCCCACAGGCTGCCAGTTTGACAGGCTTGTTGTAGGTCAACACATCTGGAGGGCAATGGACTTGGAAAGACTGCTCCAGTAATACTGCAAGGAGATCTTATCCATATGTTACCTAATGTAGTTGAGGCTGCTTTTATTTTACATCAGTTTCACTCTTCATTCCCATAGAATTGAAATTTACCCTCTCCTTTGGATTTTCACAATAAAAGAAGCTGGCTTAAAGCACTAATTTTAACTTCCCTTTTCTTTTTAATTCTAATGATTGCTTAGTGTTTTATTTCTCTGTGCATATTTTAAGAAAAAAAACCATTGTGTTGCCTTTTGCATGGAACAGCTTTTAAGTTGCTGCATTGCTTCTCTGCTTGGCAGATCTGTGTGCAAGCAAATAGGCAGGAAAAGGAAGGTGAGAGAGTACTGCTGGCTGTCGAGATAAACAAGCCTATACAGACAGACAGACACTTTTAAATGCATTTTTAGAAAGCTCAGGAAATTGGCTGCGTGTTTGCATTCACTTGGCTTGGTCAGACTGAGTTGTGCTGACAAATTCTCTGCTGGTCACCATGACAGAGTCGGAGCTTTAGGCTTCTTGTTTTGCCTATCAATAAATCAGCTGCTGCAATCATAAGTCTGTTTGTGTTCCTGCTTCTCCTTCAGCCTAAAGAGCAGCTTTCCTTAAGACGACACTGTCCAGGTGCTCTGGATTACCACTCCATCAGTCAATCAGCAGACTGGCTTGGCTGATGGAGTTGTAATCAAGTGTCTCTGGATAGCATCAGTTTAGGAAAGGCTGCTAACTGTAGCAACAGTTTAATTTCTTAAATCTGTGAAGGGAAACGAAAATGTTTTGTAACACAGATGATTTTTATAGAATAAATTTAATCTGTAAACAAGTTGGCTGTTTTGTTGTAGCTTTTATATTCACATACTGAGGAAAAATCAGTCTTTAATTGGGAGCATAGTTGAAGAATATTCATTTCTTTTACAAAAGGTTGCTACAACAAATTGTGGTTGCAGTATGGAACATTCCTGTTTGGGATTCCACATGAGTTGCAAGCATCTTCTCTCCTTCATCCTCAGTTTTCTCCCCAACTGACATTGTTGTTCTGTTCCCACTGAATCTCTCTTCACTGAGCTCTTTCTCAGAGGAGCAAGGCCCCAGAGAAGGAAAGGGTTTTTGAGTTTTCTCTTGTAAACCTTGAGGTTTCCCTAAGTTTTGGCTACAGAAGCAATGATATAAGTGTCGTAAGAGCACAGACTGTGAGGTAACTGAAAGCAGCCATCTTAATGTCAAGATTCAAAGGATTCTATGGGCTAACACTCATCATTATCTGAACTTCGGTTAAGTTAGTTCTTGAACACTTGCAAAGAAGAGAGCTAATTTGGAATTCATCTAAAGTTTTTAATCAACAACTAGAAAAGTAAGGAATGAACCAGGCAAACTGAAAGTATTGTTAGGCAACATTAAAAAAAGAAGAAGTCATGGTTCAAAAATGGAATGGGGAAGTGATAGGCTATTGAATTTGTTGCTGAGATGAATGGAAAAGAAATAACATTTGCTCTCCCTTTAAACCTTTAAAGATAAAAGGAGATCTGTCTTTTTCTTACGTGCTTGTAAATGGGAAAGTGGGCTAAGGTTTGAACCAGTGCAGGTTTATTCAGAAATAAAATGAGCCTCCCGAGTTACATGGAATATATTTCCTGTGAATTTCCCAGAACATCAGTCCTAATCCATAATTAATTGAAAGGAATTTCCAGTTTTTCTTCCACTGAAACTGAGAATTAAATAAATGAAAACTCAAAATTACCGAGCACCCCGTTAGATCTTCTCATTGGTAATTAATAATAAAAAATAATATTCATGATACAAATACCACTCGTTATTTGTGCCTGATTTACAGTGCTGATATAAACCCACAAATCCAAGTAAAGATTTTCAAAATCCTTACAAGAATCTAAGAAGAGCTTTTTAAAATTTCAGCATTCTGGTCTGACTAGGTCCAACCAGATGCATTTGGGAAACTCACAAGGAGGCTAGGAGGGGAAAGCAGAGGGATGATGGTGAGGGGAAATGGAATAGAGTGAATAATATGCTGAATCCAAGATTGCTCTTACATTGAAGCAGTACTGAGCAATATTTTGATGGCTGTGTGGGCCACATCTCATGGCAGTGATTCAGCAGATGTTACTCTCTCCAATGATTCTAGGCAACTTACTCTTTTTGTTTTAATTAACTGCCATGCAGTATGACCAAGAGCATAAAACAATTCTACACATCTAAAAGGCCTTAGTGAGAAGATGTATTTATTTAGTTAATATTAAATTTATGGTCTACCCATCTTGCCATCGAAAGCGATTGGATATCAGCGTTATTTCTCCTCATAAGCTATTATAAGTAGGAGCTCTGTTGTCATTCTAAGGGCAGATTGTTCTACCATGTTGATTTAGCAGGATCTGCAAAAAAAATGGGCTATGCCTAACCATCTGGATCTAAATCATGTCAAGATTTATACAGCAAAGTGATAGTCTTGCGTTGGAATTCAACAAGCAACAAGCAAGCAAGGTCACATATGTGCTGTTGCATCTGGACTAGCTACCATTTCTGAACTGTCTTCCAGACCTAGATATAAAAAGCTCATTGTAATAATCCAACCTTGAGCTACCAGTGCATGGGTTACAGGTGTGGGGCCTCCAACATTATGCGAATGTTACATAAGTCAATGCTGGATCCAGATGGCAAACCTGTTCCATAAGGGGGAGTGTGTTCCATCCAGAACAGGTATTTTACTTAAAGCTTGAAATCCATTCCAGGAATCCACAACAACTTGTATTGACTGAATTGTGTTTCTCTCCTATTCAGTCCCTTACACCTGATATTGTATAAAGGTGCTCAAACATCAATACTGAGCTTGTAGGAAAAATGTAGTACAGCTGGGAATCTTCAACATGCCAGTTGCAACTGGTAGTAAATCAGGCATGATCCTTCCAAATAACTTCATACAGTTACTGAATAACATGGGAAACAAGATAAAATCTTGGGACTGAATAGGTGTATTGCATGCCACCTCCTAGAAATACTTAGGCAAGATTAAAAGCATCAGAAATTTGGGGTCTCTAGCCTACAGATACCAAAAGGATACCATGATCAATAGTATCACACTGCCATATCGTAAGGATCATCCATCAAAATAATGGAAACCATCCCTCTGCCACATCTAGGTCTGAACTTAGACTGGAAAGGATCTAGATCAGTGGTCACCAACTGGTGGTCCATGAGAAAATTTTGGTGGTTCGTGGAGAAATTTTTGTATTTTTGCAGGTAGTACAATATGGAAAAAGGAGCGCAGCCCTTGCCGTCCGGAATGAATGGTGCTGTTGTGGCAGTGGGGGAGGGGGCAGCACAAGCAGGAAGAAGTGGTGTTTGCGATGGCTGGAAGCTGTGGGAACGAAGCACTACTTTCATTTGCATGGCAACAGCATTCCGCCTCTGTATATTTGCGCCACCGGCTAGCACAAATATACCAAGGTGAATGTTCATGCCGCACAAGTTCAAGTAGTGCTTCGCTCCCACGCTTCTTCCAGCACTTGTTGGTGCTCCGCACACCTCGGTCTCTTAGGGAGATGCTTGACTTCCTCTCAGCCCCAAGACACTGGCTGGCCCATGAGATGAGAGAGAATGAGAGAGAGGGGGGGGGGGAAGAGTGAGAGAGAGAGGAAGAGAGAGAATCAGAATGAGACAGAGAGAGAAAGGGACAAAGAATGAAAGAGAGAATGAGAAGGAAAATGAGAGAGAGAGAGAGAGAGAGAGAAAGAGACAGACTGAATCAGAGACAGAGAGAATGAGAGACAGAGAATGAAAGAGAGGGAATCAGAGAATCCGAGAGAGAATGAGAGAGGGAGAGACAAAATGAAAGAGAATCAGAGAGAGAGAGAATAAGAATGAGAGAATCAGAATGAGAGAGAAAGAGTGGGAGAGAGAGAAAGGGAGAGAGAAAGAAAGAGAGTGGGGGAGAGAAAGAAAGAGGGGGAGAGAAAGAATGAGATGGTGGAGAGAAAGAGAGTGGGATAGAGAGAGTAGGGAGAGAGAGAAAGAGAATGAGAAAGTTGGAGAGAGAAAGGGAGAGAGGGGGGAGTGAGAGGGAAAGAGAATGAGAGAGGGGGGAGAGAAAAAGAGAATGAGAGAAAGAGTGGGAGAGAGAGGAGGAAGAGTGCCTGAAGGACCCCATCCCGTCACTGGGAGTCCAGGTGCTTCAGCAAGCGGCATGCTGGATTCATATTAGTGGTCCACGAAATTTAAAATTATGAACTTGGTGGTCCCTGAGGCCCAAAAGGTTGGGGACCCCTGATCTAGATAATCCATATCTTCAAAAGGATCACTGAGTTTTCTGTTGGCTTGCTTAAATATAGAATATTAGACAAGCCAGGAATATTTGTAGTCATTAAAATCAATCCAGTTTGGAGGTAGTTTCTCAAGCAAAATCTTCACCATCGTCTAAGGAAGAGGAACTCTTCTGCTGTAAAGGGATCTTAATCTAAGAGATCATTAGTCAACTATAGAGGGAATCTGACGAGCAAGTTGCAATGTGAATAAATGGAAGGACTTTATTCATTTCCTGTACAAATCAGCAGTGGAACAAGTTCACGCAGTTCTTATTAGATGGCACATTGGACACTTAGGCATTATTAAGCCCAGTATGGCTGTACTATTATTCATGGGAGAACCACGATTTTTCATAAAACAATACTAAGACATTATCAGCAACAAAAACTACATCATCTATTTGGAAGCCCTTAAAAGTCCCACTGGCCAATTCTGTGCACATGGGATTATATACAGTATTTTACTTCTTTTCCTCTCTGATGACTTCACCACATACTTTGCAATGGTGCTTATGCTATGTTCAGTTGTATCAATTTCAAAATTGTATTGTTGTTTAAGCTGCTGGCCTTTCTGCTCCATTTCCCACATGTACTCCACATAGCATGGGGCATTTTTGTTTCTGAAACAGGACAGAACCACAGTACAATATCTGGAACACTTAACTAAATTGATGCTAGAATGATTGGTCAGATATCAGAAACATCCCCCAGAGCTACTTCAAATCCAGTTAGATCATTAACTTCTGAAGATGGAGGGAACTCTGAACTTTGTCTTCAGAGAGGAGGCCATGCTGCAGTACCCATCTGTTTGACTAGATACTGATCCATTCATGACAAGATATCACTTCTGGGATTCCTATACATCAACTTCTCTACTCCAAGGCAAATCCCAGATGAAGGTATGGCCAATCTCATGGACTGTTCCTAAAACAGTCTAGTTATGGCCCCCAGAAACTATAAAATGCATCAGATTCTTAGATATGTTTATGCCTTGATGGCTCTGTGTCTATGAGGCTACTGCCAACTCAAGTCAAGGTAATGAGCTGAATGATAAAATGTTGGTAAGATGTGATTTAATGTCAAGCCCTGATTGGGAAGCCTAACAATTGCTAATATCAGTAGAATCCCTGCTTTCAACTGAACAAGGCACCCTCAGAAGTAATACAATCCCAGCAAGCAGCCTGGAAAAGGAAATGAAATCTTCATGGGGCATTTGTTGGAGTACAGCACCTCTTGCTCTGGAGTGAGGCTTATCCATGTAGCAATCTCCTATTCCTGTCTCATGGAAAATGTGGTAGTAAGTAGAGCCGTGATGGCGAACCTATGGCACAGATGGCACGCAGAGCCATATTGCTGGGCACGCGAGCTCAGCTCCGGCACACATGTGTGCTCCGGCCAGTTGATTTTTGGGCCTTCTGGGCCCACCAGAAGTCAGGAAACATGCTGTTTTCGGCCTCCCGAGGGCCTCTAGGAAGGGTGGGGAAGGCTGTTTTTGCCCTCCCCAGGCTCCTAGAAAGGCTCTGGAGCCTGTGGAGAGCGAAAAATGGGCCTACTGAGCCCACAATGCCATCATAGCAAAAGTAGAGGGAGCATGAGGGTGGGGGGCGGGGCGCATAGAATTATGGATGTGGGCACACATGCATGTGTGCCCCCCACTCCCCGCCCACTTTTGGAACACGATGGCAAAAAGGTTAGCATCACTGAAGTAGAGCCTTTTAAAACATCTGCAAAAACAACATTTTAAAAACGGCCCAATTTTACAGTTGGGAATGGGAATGGAAGAAAAAAAATATTACATTATGATTCAGCTGGTTGTTTTAGAACATGAAGAGAGGAAAGAAACAAAAGAAAGCTAGATTTTTTTTCCTGAGATGCCTTCCTTTATTTTCATCCAATTCTTGAGATTGCTGTGCAGTATGTAGGGATTGTCAGACATGACAAGCTGGAGACATTGACAAAAATCATCCTGACAGCTTGAGCTTTGAGGGACAGAGCAAGAAAGCATCTAGCCTATATTGATGCAAGAAAAAGATTTTGGCCATTTTTTTATTGTGGTCATTTGAAATGAAATATAAATGCAGTGGCATTGAAGAGAGAGTAACTGGGCCAAAGTTACCCTGAGAACTCTGTAGTTCAGTGAGAATTTGAATTCTGGATGTAGCAATTATATCATGAGGTTAAAGTGTACTCAGTTGTATCATCTAAGAACGCCAAATATTTCCTAGCTTTGCCTCTTCACAACTGTGGCTAAAGTGATGCATGTTTAGTAAAACAGATTTGTACTTCCTAAGAATCAAACAAACTTTTCCCCCTCCACGGGGTCAGAATTAATCCATCATAGAACCCAAGATCACCCATCCCATGTTTGCTTAGTTTCAGCAAGCTGTTTGTAATGTGTGCATGCTTTAGGCATGAATAGAACAGCCATAATATAGCGTCTATACTCTATAAGATACGAAGTGGCTAGAATAAGTATGGTCTATTGAGATGGCTAATATTTATACCTTTGAGCCCAGTAATATGCCATCTATAGCAATCTGAGCAGCGGTAATTCTGTTTTCAGCTAAATGAAGATATGGAGGGTGGACCTGCAAATTCTGAACCATTAGATGAAGTGGATCAGGAAGATACCAGTTCAACAATCCTTCCAGGTGAGGCCTTCTGATCTTGTCAAACTGAATAATTCACAATGGAACATCTTAAGCTCTTGTTAGATATTGTTACCGATTGACAAATAATACTCAAAGCAATGATATCTCCAAAGTATCAAGAGAGTTGCTATTTGTGAAAGACAGGTAGATTGCTGAACTATTCAACAGGTATAAGGTATATACCGGTAAGCTATAAGATGAGGGAAGGGTCTCCTTTACAATGGATGTTCTGCCTGTGGTAGCACACACACCAGGAATACTGTACTCAGGTGCTCAAAGGAAATGTGGAGAAAGCTGATCACTACATCAGTGGTAGACAATAAGATTATATAATGCTTTGGACCTTTTGAAGGCCCAACCAGAGTAGCTGTCTGCAACTATTTAAACAGCTGCATTCTAGAATCGTATGGTAGTGATGGTATCCCACGAAAACAGGTAGCTGCTTTAACACCTTCTACAACAATTCACACACTGCATGCTCAGAAATATCTTTTGGGAACTTAAAAGTGTTGCATAGCAAAAGTGTTGCATAGCAAACTGCTGCCCCACATCCCTTTTTTCAGCAAGGGCATGGTTTTCCATAGATTTAAAAAAAGATGTCTTGGACAGACTTATTGTTTTAAAAATAACAACCCAATATTTAAAAAGGTCTCTTTTTAAAGATCTGAAACTTCTAGACCCGTGATGGAGAACCTATGGCACAGGTGCCACAGGTGGCACGCGGAGCCATATCGGTGGGCACGCGAGCTCAGCTCCGGCACGCATGTATGCGCCAGCCAGCTGATTTTTGGGCCTTCTGGGCCCACCAGAAGTCAGGAAACACACTGTTTCCGGCCTCCGGAGGGCCTCTGGGGATGGGTGGGGAAGGCCGTTTTTGCCCTCCCCAGGCTCCTAGAAAGGCTCTGGAGCGTGGGGAGAGCAAAAAATGGGCCTACCAGGCCCACTGTGCCATCACTGTTCTAGACCCACCATCTCTAATGAAATAATTGCACGAATGACATGTTTCCTGTGGCCTTGGATGCAGAAAAATGCTGCTTCAAAAGCAAAACAATTGTTTGATTCTCCTCTACAATCTTGCTATGCAAGGAGAAAATAGGATCTGACTTTCCAAGTACTCCATCAGATTCAGAGTTTTGAATCTGGCCTCTTTCACAAAAGAGGCAACAATAGTCCATTAGGTACTGCAGTGGCATAATGGCTTAATCTCACTGGAACTGTGGACCAGAAATGGTCTGCACTTTAGCGGTTCGAGCCCGGCTCTGTGAAACAAGGTGAGCTCCCACAGCTTGCTCTTCAGCTCCTGCTCACCCAGAAGTTTGAAAGCAAGTATTGTAAGTAGATAAAAACCTATCATACTTTTCAGAGTATAAGATGCTCCAGACTATAAGACCCACCTACCTTTTTGGGGGAGGTAAACAAGAAAAAAAATTTGCCTCTGCCTCTCAGTAATTTGCCTCCTTGCAGCAAACAGCCTGCTTTAGTTTCATTTTCAGCACAGTCTGATTAGCACAAGAAAAAAAATCTGCCTCCCAGCAATTTGCCTCCTTGCAGCAAACAGCGCAGCAATAGGCAATGGCAATCCCTGCAGCCTGAAACAGCTGAAGGTCGGGAGACCGAGCCAACCGACAAGCAGCTGATTGTGCTAATCAAGCTGTGCTGTAGCTGAAACAGGCTGTTTGCTGCAAGGTAAATTGCTGGGAAGCAGAGGCCAATGAGTGGGGGCTGGTGGGTGGGTGGGCGGGACTATATAAGACACACCCAAATTTTCACCCTCTTTTGGGGGGGGGAAATGCATCTTATACTCCAAAAAATACGGTAGCTGCATTTGTGTGTGTGGGAAACAGAAGCAGGTGCTGGACTTGGCTGAATGCAAGAAAACACGAGGTAGGAGGTGAGGCAAGTCTGGAAGAGCCAGGAAAAGCCAGCAACCAGAGCGACGCTAGTCAGCTGAAACAAGTTCACCAGTTTGACTGCAGTTCACCAAGGCTAGGGACACAAGTACCGAACGAACGAAATAGCAGTTTAGGCTGTCAGGATTGCATTGTGTCTAACCTTTGTAGATTTCCCTCACATTGTATGCCATATGCTAAATAAATAAATGAATAACTTCATTTTCAAATTAATATTATCTTTAGTCCTAGATGGTAGCAGCCCTTCAGTGCGTTTCAGCAAGTCCTGCCTGAAGAACGTCTTCTCTGTAATACTTCTCTTCATATATTTGGTGCTTATGGCAGTGGCCATTTTTTTGGCCTATCAAACCATTGCTGACTTTAGGGAAAAACTCAAGCATCCAGTGATGTCCGTCTCATTCAAGGAAGTGCACTCTTATGATGCTCCTGGTAAGACCAGAGGATGGACAGCGTATTTTATGGAAGTTCTGCAAATTCTGTTGAAGGCTTTGGAAATTCAGAAATTTGGGGTGGAACCACGTATCAATGAGCAGAGCAATATTTTGTAAATTTATACTTTTGTACCCTATAGCAGAAATCGCTGGCAAGGTTCATGCATTGTATTAAACTATGGTTTTCATTTAAGATTTCTTCAACAAGCCACAATGACCTGGTTCACACATAAACAGTGTTAGATAAATCACAATGGCTCATTTTACTCATCTTTTAAAGTCAAAGAGTCACTTTGGTAGAGTGGTTGGATTAGAAGCCAGAAGACTGTGCGTTCTATTCCAGACTTAGGCCAGTGATGTTGGACCAGTCACTCTTTGTCAACTTTAGGAAGGAGATGAGAGAGAGTCACTTCAAAAAATGTTGCCAAGAAAACCACATGGACTTGTTCCTGTAGTCACCAGAAGACAGGATTGACATGATGGATTTATAACAACAGTAAGAAGTAAACCAAAACATAGTGTTGTTGTTGAATCCAACCTAAAGTTATTTCACCATCGCAGCTTTTTTTTACTTTTTAGCAATAGGATAGACTTAATTTTTTTTAAAGGCCTCCAAAAATTCCTGGAAACACAGGAGCAATAAGATGGCATTTTCTTGGTCAAACATGCTTAAATTTCCAGCATGTGTTAAAACTGAAGTACTTTTGTTCAACCTGCCTAAAACGTCACATATCTATCTATATGTGGGTTTTGTTCATTAAGGGGAGTGAAGAAGTGATCCCATCCACAATGGGAATTTTGCAGAATTTTGATAGGGTGATGTTGAGGAATTTGGGGGCTGCAGAATGGGTTGGGAGCCATATAGAATTGCTTTTCTCTTCCTTGGGTCAAGCAGCTTGTTTTATTTGGGGACAGGCAACATGTACCTTCCAGAACTAATGAAATCTAATCAATCCATCAATCATAGTCAAGATAACCAGTGGTGAGGAACAATGAATAATGTACACATTATCTTCCTGTGGAACAATTCTTTAATAGAAGCTTCTATGCCAAACGTTGCTGGATTAAAGTCATGTTGTAGTCATGAGTTGTCCTTCTGAATAACACAGAGGCCATTTAGCAGAAATGTGTAATAAAGCTTTGTTTACATTAGGGAGCTGCAGCAATGAAACTCTGGTCTTTTTTTCAACAATTCACATAAAGTGCCATAGATTTATGGAAGATGAATTATAATGTACTGTAGGATCTGCTCTAGAGCAGGATTGTTGAGGAAGAGAAGATTCTTCTCCATCAGCTTTGTGTTCGGATATTCTCATTCATTGTAGTTTTCTTGTGAGGTGAGAACAGTGTTCTAATCTCATCTTCCTCTCAGTGGAGCCTTCAGAAGTACTTGTGCTAATTTTACCAAGTGGTCTCTGGGTGTAATGATCTGCAAAGTGTCTGAGTTGGATGAGGAGCCATTAGATGTGGTAGGATCCAAAGCCATGCTCTTAATGTGCTTGTATTAAAGGAGTAGGCAGCAGCTGTGATCATTTGATAAGATACCTGGGGATTTCCACTTGATTAGTAAAGATTTGTGAGTAGTTATACTAAGTATTTTAAACTATAGCAGGGATGTCAAACTCAAGACTTAGGAGCCAAATCCAGCCTGCGGGGTTGGTTTGGCCCACGGGGCCACCCTGGAAATAGCAAAGGACCAGCCCGCAGTGCCTCTATCAGCGAAAATGGAGCTTGGGAGGTCTGAATGCAGCCCTCCCAACCTCCAGCTTCACTGGCAGAGGGTTGCAGGAGGCCGTCGTACCAAAAACAGAGCTTAGAAGCCTGTTTTCGCTGGTAGAGTGCTCGGGCCATCACAGCCCCCCCCCCAACACGAGTGAGGTTGAGCTGGCCAGGCCCACCCTGGCCATGCTCACCCCAGCCCCCCAAGATCAAACACAACCTTGATGCGGTCCTCAATGAAATCAAGTTTGACACCCCTGAACTATAGGAATTGAAGAAAGCTTAGGTTTACCAGTAAGGGAATTTTGGCAGATTATCTGTTCTCCCCATCTGACAATTGGAACCTATGCTCAGAATTCTTTAATTCTGATTTGATTGAGTCTACAGCTTCTAATTAGAAAAGAAAATAGCTCCTGTAAGCATAACATTTATCCACACAAGGGCATTATACACCAAATCATAGTGTAGCATAATGGATAAATCCAGTATGTGTATTTATATCTTGGGTAAGAGGAGAAGGCTGTTAATAATCTTTGCACTCTTACCTCACTATATTCCAGAAGTTGGTGTGGTGAAATCCCATTTCATTAGCTTTCTCTAATGCAAGTTCCATGTTAATTCTCAATATTTTGTCCTCTCTGTGTTGAAAAGCCTATCCCCAACATTCTTCCCTATTCTAAGGGAATTCATATTTCATTCAGTGTATGTATAAATTATGTACCTATTTCCACAATTGATCAATATAGTCATACAATTCTTTGACATATAAGCAACATGAAGGGATACTAACATTTTGCAATGAGTACATGTTCATGTTGTAGATGCATCCATAGCAGCATGGCATCATTTGTTGAACTAGCCATAATAAACTGGGTATCATAGTTGGATTTATATTTTTGGTATAACATAATGCTTTGGGCAAACCAGACCAGCAGGGAGCCTTACTCACTTGGGTGTGAGAACCTGACTAGAATCAGTTGCACTTCAGTATGACTAAGCAATAGAATCTTGGACAGGGCTATATAGCTAAAAGCAGATTTGTGTCTCAGTGGCTGGTCCCATTAGTGTCAGATTTGACTTCAGAAAATGTTCTCAAGTACACTCCTTTGTTTCCTCTCTTATGTTTGACTGATTTACATCTTCACTTACGGGACAAGTAATGGCCTTTTGAATTGCAGCTTCATACTGTCATGCTATTAATTTATCTCCCCTTGAGACTATCAGTAGTTCTATAGCATATTGGACAGAGACTTTTCTTTAGAAATGCAGGTGGTTAATCTTTGGTTCTTTGTGACATAGAGTCTGTGCTGTGCTATTGAACTGAATGGTCCCTCTCAAATGTTTTGGCTGAGTTTGGATTTTGTACTATGATCCTCAGGGCTAGCTTAAAAATTTTACCATATTACATTTTGTATTAGGGATATTGGCAATATTGTTTGCTTACATAGTTATGCATGGGATTGGCATGGCATGTGGACTGGTTCCATTGATTTCAAATGTAAAACTGTTTTTCTAAAACAGGTATTGCCCTCTACCCAGGCCAGGCTGAATTGCTAACCTGCAAGCATCACTTCTACGATTACATTCCACCTTTGGTCAACCCAGGCCAGCCAGGGAAAATTGATTGCATTACCCAGAGAATCAACTACACAGATCCATTTACTAACACAACCAAGGTAATAATTAAAAAGAATGTAAAATAAAGTCCACAGTGTGCATAGTGGAGATGCCTCAGTACAAAGCAGGAGCTAGTATGATACTCATACTGGACTTTCCTACTCACAGAACATATAACTAGAAGCCAAACAGAAAAACACAAAGGCATCTTTGAGGGTTCTCTTGCTGACTTTAGTGTTCACACAGATTCCTATCAATTTGAGCAATTCCTCAAAATGTCAGGTCTTAAATCAGCACTTTAAATTTTGGAAAGGTAACTACATGCTCCTGATGCAAAACAATTTGGAACATAATTTTATGCTGCAGCATTAACACTGCTACAGCAGTTTTAGTTGTTATAGTAGGGGTAAAAGAGAAGAATTTTAAGATATACTGTGATATTAGCTAGATGAAAGCACTGAAAATGAAATGATAAATATGTAAGAATAATATGGTAGAAGTGGAAAAAATAAGACATGGTGGAAAATGATTATAAGTGAATATATGATAAAGATGAATGAACAGAGTTTGTCTATATTAAATTTTAATAGATAGAAACGTGGAAATAAGTAATTTGATAATATTAATTTTGATATCAATGTAAAAAATGTTAATTGTAAAGAGAAAAATAAGGCTGAAATTATGAAAGTGACTATTTATGCAAAAAAGAAGGAATAGAACATGTTGGTAACAAACCAGCAGATGGAAAGGTGAAAATAAGTAATTATAAGAATATCATTAATTTTGATAATGGAAATTAAGATATTTTATTCCTTATGATTGGGTAGGGAATTAGACAGATACTTCCGGAAATGAACGAAGGAGGTAAACAATTGGAGTGTTTGTAATAGAGTAATAGAGTACAAGAGTACAAGTACAAGGCGTAAAATGATGTTATTTAAAAATAAAATTGAAAAGGATAAAAAATGATGGAAAGAAAATAATATGGCAGAAGTTGAAATAAGAAGAGATGGAGAAAAAATATAGCTTTATGATAAAGGATGCATAAATATGATAAATATTGGAAAAAATGAGAAGATTAAGATATATTATGATGATGATTTTGATTATGTAGAGTTATATAAGATGTGTAAGATGTGACCTGGTCAGCACTCTGTTCATAAAATATGATGAAAAGAATTTTTTTCAATAAAACTTGTCTATAAAAAAAACCTGTTACAGCAGCATTATGCTATACTAATTATAGTGATTTGAATAAAGCTAAGATGAACAAAATCTTTTCCCATAGGTCTGTATGATGCACCTGTTTACTAGTATTAAAAACGTGCAGGACACAGCAGTTCCATCAAAATGACAGAAGCACAATTGTGACATAAATTCCACCTCTGTGTGTGTGTGAAGAACAACACATGTTCAAAAGTTGTGGAGCTTGTATCACAATGCTACATTGCTGCTTTTGTTATTTGCCTTCTTTGGGCAAATAACGTTTACTAATCAGGTGTCTCTCCTGCAGATAAATATTTTAAAAGGAAACTCTTTGGAATTAAATCTGAGCTTCTAAAGGGAATAAAAAACTGAATCCCTGCTTGGTAGTCTTCAGTCTTAGCAATCTGTACTATAGTAATAACTTAGTCTTAGCAGTCCACACTACTACAGATAGCCATTGGCTGTAAGAAAACTGAGACTTATATTTACTTAGATGTAAGCTAAGTAGCAATAGAAATATTTGCATCAAAATATCCATAACACCTGGTGCCTCCCTGGCTGTGTCTGTTGGCCACATCCTCCCTCAGCTATATCCTTAATATTTAAAATAAGCCTGGAACAATAAGATATTACCAGCATATGTGCAACGGATATGGTCTAAAAACATTAATTTTTTTAGAATAGGACTAGCTGGTGTGCCAATTCGCATGCATGTCCTCCATCTGTGAGCGGGTATTTTGTGAATCTTTCTATAATGCTGGTTTATCTTAAAGCTCACATTTTGCCATAGCAATGGAAGTGCAGTGCTTTGAAACTTAATAATCATGACTAATCATTACGAATCTCAGAAGTTCTTATCACCGTCTTTTTCAAATGCTGTGCGAAGAATCTGAGGTTGCTTGAAATGAAAGAAATGAGTGAAGGCAGATCATCTTATTGGGACAACCACTCCGTTGAGAGAAGGGGCCTCCTCTGCCTTCTGTGTTTCTTTAGTTTGCTGACCATGTTACATATAGGAAGAAGGTATTACGAAAATTACTATGGGATAGGGAAATGAGGGGAAATCCCTATCTGCCAGTATCATTTGTCTAAATTTAGATCTAGCCTGTTGTAAGTAATATAAACAATAGAATCCTTTGGAGTATTACTTTTCTGAATGTTGGTAAGTGAATAGATTCTAGGGTCAGGACTATCTTAAACTGTCTTGATTATTCCCATAATATTTACATCCATATAAAAGAAAAAAGCTTCTCATACGTCCATTTTTTCCTCCTTGTGCTTGTAGAAACATGCTGTGATTGTCAAAGGACCCCAAAATGTGAAGAAGCGGGAATTGGTCTTCATGCAGTTTCATCTGAATGAGACTGATCAGGATTTCAGTGCAATAGATTATCTTCTTTTTTCTTCATTTCAAGAATTTCTCAACAGGTACAGCCCTCCTTAATTTTCAATCACATCAGAAAGTAAAGATACCATATGCTTAAGCTTGTATGACATAAAAAGATCTGGCAAATTCGTGACTGTGAAGACCTCTTTAGTAAGATTCCAAGGTTCACCAAAGAGTTATATACAGATCTAATAGCTAGCTCCTCAGTTACTTATGCTAAGTAAAATCTTTTCTCTTTTGTATCTTCCAAATCTGTAGCCTTCAACTTTCACAATCCTCATTAATAGTTATATACATCTTGGGGCACTCTGGTTGGGGAAAGATACAATAGGCATTGATTGGTCTTACTTGGTCAATTAAGTTTGCAAATTCACTGCTGATTTATTCCTATTTTTCTTCTGAAACCTACTTTAGAGGGGAAAAAATTGTTGGTATAATAATTGGGAATCGAAAGCTTTGTCCAGTGTTCAGCAAATCATGTCTCAGCTCAACTTTATATTATTGTGATATAAAATAGATGGAAGAAACATAAATCACCTTGATTCCCTGACTGCAAACCTCTTGTTTTGGAGAAACCTAAATATAACAGTGATGAGGAAGGAAGAAAAACGTTTTGCTTCCAGCCTGCTAGCATTTCCTGAAGTAAGCAGCAGTTCAGTAGATTAGGAATACAAAAAAAGAAGCTAACATTTTTTTAATGTGGTATGGGAAGAAAGTCGGAAGCAAGTTAGAGAAACAGTTCTATTTTTAAAATCACAAAATAGGGACAGTGTTGAATTTGAATGTAGAATGATCCATAAGCGACCTGAAATATTTCAGAGGTGAAGTGCAGTGAGGGGTAACCCTGTTAGCTGTACAGCTGACTCTTGGGTATCACTGTGTGAAAAGACAAAGTTGCCTCAAACTTCTTCTATTGGGCTTGTTTGAACAGATTTCAAAAATGTTAAAATTCCAAAACTGATTTATAATCTATAAAATCAATATTTTTACGTTTCATTTTCATATATTTGTGCCTGATGTGTAATTTTAACTGAACATTAATTTATCCCCTGCAATTGCTACTACCAGTTAAATTTGTCTCTAAATGTCATTTCAGACAGGTTGAAAACTAGAAAGGACCTGCATATCACTAGAGGACATATTTTTTCAAGCAGGCAACAAGTTCACATTCAGAAAGGCAGCTTTGTATATTTATAGTTGCATCCTTTCCACCCAATAACATTTCACACTGACTGTGGCTTTGCAGCCATAAGAAAAGCTCAGGTTTGTGCGATAGTCTCATGGTTACATTGCACTTTCCAAGGTGAGATTGGAACTAATTTTGCTAATGTATTTGGAAGACTGCAAAGTTCTGTCTGAGATTTTTGATACACACACACACAAAATCAAGTTCTAAAGAACAAAAGGCTAAATTAAATGCTATGTAAACTTCTACTTCCATATTTTACTTACTCTACCTGGAATGCATGATAGTCCAATATACTCTGCATGGAACAAGGAGTCTTAATCCTTCCAGCATTTATTCATTCATTCATTCATTCATTCATTCATTCATTCGAAAAATTAAATCCATGTGTGCCTGGATTTTTTTTTTTAAAAGTTATTTTCAATGGAATTTTTTTTGGAACTAGAAGGCTTAATCCTTCCAGCATTTATTATTCATTCATTCATTCATTCATTCATTCATTCATTCATTCATTTGAAAAATTAAATCCATGTGTGCCTGGATTTTTTTTTAAAAAATAGTTATTTTCAATGGAATTTTTAACATGATCTTGTGAAGGAGGAATTTAATTTTTCCCCAACAATAGCAGGATATGTCTTTATGCTTGGAGAAAAGGCAAAGACCAGCAAACTAGTATAATATGCAATTCAAAACCATTCAGTTAGTCTTAAAACAAGATAGAAAGAGCTGCACATGGATTAGAGAATAAACAAAAATATATCATCAAGCGAGTAAAAGAATTTGAAATGGAAATGGGCTGGTCACATAGCAAGAAGAACCGATGGCAGATGGACCAAGGCAGTCATAGAATGGATTCCACTTGATAAAAAGCACTCATCAAAGAGACCTAAAAGAAGATGGATTGACAATAGCAAGTATTGTGGGCTCAATTGGCAAAAGAAAGCTCAGGACCGTATTGGTTGGAAACATGTAGAAGAGGCCTTCATCCTGCAGTGGATAGACAATGGCTAAAATGATGATGATGAATAAGTGTATATAGCAGCTCTTCACAGAATGAGTTCCTCCACAGGTTCTGGAGTAAAGGCTCAGTTTCACCAGTTCATCTTGCCTCAGACTAAGGGGAACTGTAGGACCAAAGTATTTGGAAAGCCCTAGGAAAGATTTTGAGGCATAACTGAAGTTTAAGTGATAAATAATGCAATAATTTTGAATTTCTTTAAAACCTCAGTAATTGTTCTTAGGGCAAGACAGAATTCTCTTAACTTCAAGTCCTCACCATAAATGTGAGGTCAAACTGTGAAGATGAGAAAATGGTAAAATGTATGTTATAACACAAACACCAGCTTTTGTACTTGTGTTCTGACATATAAACTCTGTGATTTGTGTTGCAATTCTTTTTTGTTATTTGCTGTCCCGTTCCCGTGGCTTTACTTTTGCATCCTCAGGATGCAAATAATATTGACCTGCTGTGTGTTGACCGTTGCTGCAAGTGGCTACCAAAATTATGTTATCATTTCATTCACCTTAAAGGACAATATAACTGAAATAAAGCTAAAACTGAAAAGCTTTACAACATGGAGATTCCCAAATAGCACAAACAGTAATAACAAATCTTTTTTTAAAATATCAGGTGATAATAGGTAATTTTAACAGGTTCCAAGAAAAGTGTTATGAACAAGCTGAGAGACTGAAGGAAGATCATAATCAGAACAATCTGTAAAGCCAGGAGCACATAACAAAGCTTCAAAGGAAACCATAATAATCTGTCTAAACATAACATTTCTTCCCATTACAGTCCAAACAAGTCGGAATTTATGAAAGTGTGTGAGAGCTCCTATTCCAGTTGGAAATTCTCTGGAGGTTTCCGAACTTGGGTCAAAATGTCTTTGGTGAAAACTAAAGAAGAAAATGGTTTGATGGCAGTTGAATTCAGGCAGGAGGTAATGATGTCTCATGAGGCTTTCTGACCACATAGATTTTATTGTTGTACAAATAGCTGGGATTCTGTTGCTGTCGGTTGTTGTACCATCTAGAGTTTTGTGGATCAGTGAACCACTAAAGGTTGAAAAAGTACTCACTGAAGACTTAGCAGAATTTCTTTGCTATTTATAAGTATCAACCAGCAAAGTATTAAGGTAGGTAAGTTTTTCCTACTCTCACCTTTAGATACTTAAATCACAATTTTAATTTGGAGTTCAGGGATTTCCTAAGGAATTTTTATGCCAGACACCAAAGTCTAGATGTCCCCTCCGATTCTGAATTACAAATTAGCTAAACTGGTAACTTAATCTTCAGCATTGACAATAGGATAGTATCTTTCATAATGCTTGGAATAGTAGGCAGATTGCTCACAGCCTACAGTTTTCCCCCCCTCAGATGCATTAGCAGATTCCCTCTTATTCCCCAGTATCTGCCCTAAGGGGCAGATTAATAGTAATGCGTAATGGTAGAGCTGGTCCTGACAACTACATCCTGAAGGCAACAAATAGCAAAATAAAAATAAAAATGATCCACCATTAAACTCCTAATGAAATACATTTGAGGAATTAGATCTATGAATTAGATCATTAAGACTTTTGCTCAATAATTTTTTCTAGCATTTCCCCCCATCAGTTATCTGTAAAAGAAAAAGAAAAAAGAGTTGCCATTCTTGAAGGCATTGTACTGTATGTCCTTTAGCTCTCCCATTTTGCTTGTTTGAAAAATAAAAGTTTTATTGCTGGCTACATTCCATGCTTCAGCCATTTTTGGAATTTCCCCCATTTTACTTTATCTTTTAGAAGCCTGGGTTATTTGCATGCCTCATTCGTACATAACCTTGGTAAGGTTCCTATTTTCCCCCTCAACTTAGTCCCACAGCAGGTATGTTATATATGAGTAATCACCTAATTTTTCTCCTTATTTTGTCAGATTAGCGTGGTTAACTACATTGAACGAAGAACAAAAGCTGACACTGACCAACTATTTTTTGTAGTGTTTGAATGGAAAGATCCTTTTATTCAGGAAGTTCAAGATGTGAGTAAACTTGGATCATTTTTCTGTTGATGTAAAGTGCCAACCTAAGTATAAATTGGGAGCACTATTTTCAAGATGATGTACAGGTAGCCTTGACTTACCACCACAATTGAGCCCAAAATTTCTGCTGCTAAGCAAGACAGTTCTTAAATGAGTTTTGCTCCATTTTATGACCTTTCTTGCCACAGTTGTTGAGTGAATCACTGCAGTTGTTAAGTTAGTAACACAGTCATTAAGTGAATCTGGCTTCCCTGTTGACTTTGCCTGTTAGAAGGTCACAAAAGGTGATCATATGACCACTGGACATTATAACTGTCATAAATAAGAACCATTGGCCAAGCATCTGAATTTTGATCACCTGACCATGGGGATGCTGCAACAGTTGTGTGAAGAATAGTAATAAATAATAAATAAATCATTTTTTCAGTGCCACTGCAACTTTGAATGGTCACTAAATGAATGGTGGTAAGTCAAGGACTATCTGTACTTGAAATGTAGTCAGAATAGCTAGAAATTTGCACCTTATGTAGACTCCCAGATGAAGATCTATCAAAGAGTGCTATAATGGCAGGAAAAAACTTGATTGCTGCTTTACACGGTGACTTGTCTGAAATATAATTACTATGGAAACATAATGTCCCAAAGCTGCTTTTTTCAAGTGGCAACTGGACTTTCTGGTTTTTCTTTGAAGACATTTTGCTTCTCGTCCAAGAAGCTTCTTCAGTTCTGGCAACCATGACCTGGATGACTGAGAATCTCTATAGACATTTATGGAAACATAACATTTTAGCAGTAACATGTCTATTGAGAAGGAAGTTTCCTTGCTTTCATGGCATCTTATTCTATGGAAAATGTATATCTGATTACATCTTAAAAGTAGGTGAATCCACTGGTGCTTAAATATTTGTGAATCCTTTTGAATTTTCAATATTTCTGCATAACCTAAAATGTTATCACCTCTCCACACATGTCCCAAGTTAGTTAAAAAGAACCAAATTAAACAAATAGGTCAAAAACATTATATTTGTTCTTTTGTTTACTGAGGAAAGTGATTCAAAGCCACATATTTGATAACATTTTAGGTCATATTTATGCACCAATATTGACAACCCAAAAGAGTTCACCAACTTTTAAGCATCACTGTAGACAGGACAAATAAACCAGTTTTAGATATTGCTCTATTAACAAAAAAATATCTTAGCCATGTGAATATGTGACAAGGAAAATGATATTGAAGTGCAACCTTTTCTCTTGGTCTGTTTGGAGAAGCAACCGTAAATAAAAGTTTAGTATGTTTATTACCAGTATAAACCAAGTGTTTTATTATAAGATATTCCATAATAAAAAGTAAACAATAGCTCTTTAATCAACAATTTAAATGATTCTTTTAATTTATTTTCATAGATTGTCACTGCAAATCCTTGGAACATGATTGCTCTTTTGTGTGGTATATTCCTGGCTTTGTTTAAAGCAGCCGATTTTGCCAAGCTGAGTGTGAAATGGATGATAAAAATCCGAAAACGGCATCTCAAGAGAAAAACTCAAGCCTTGAACCATATAAGTTGAAAACAATGTGCTTCACAGATTTCTGTTTCACTGAGAAGTTCAACTAGGATGACTAAACCAACGTCTACGTTACACAAGAAAACTGCATTGATAGAAGGACAAATTGCTTTGTTGGACTGAACTTTAACATTTGGAAGTTTTAGAAAATGATTTGACTCTTTATAAATCCATAGTCTTTTCCAAAAATATGATTTCTTTTACAAGCTGCTACTTAGTGGTAAGAATATTCCTGAAAAAAAAATAACTTCCTGCAAAAAAGAAATAATTTGTATGGATGAAGTAGGATTGCTTTTTTTTTAAAATGGGAATTTAAAATATAGTTATCTACCAGTAATAGGTTTAGTTAATCCTGTTCCCAAACATTGAGTCCAATCACTAATTAACTTGGGGACAAAGACATTTGCTTCAAGGCCTTCCACTGGATAAGCTGCCAATCAGAGGGAACAGTGTTTTATTGGATTCTGATTCAGCATTAAGAATCACTTACAATCCAGCTATTGTTCTGACACACACACTCCCAAGGGATGAAAACACATTGTTAAAGCTATATGCACTAACTGTATATTGAACATACCACTGATTAACAACTAACCCCAAAAGTATGACTAAAGAGATTGATCAATATTGGACGGCTGTAGGACATAACAGTTTGATTTCTTACCATTTCTAACTTGAATAATACATTCTCTATTGGATTTCAGCTCTTTTATGTGTTGGACTTTTAGTTGCAAAAGTAGGTACAATCTTTTTTATAAAAAGGACAACTGATATCTGATAACTACTGGAGGCATTGTAATGATTATAAGAGCCGTGGTGGCTCAGTGGTTAGAATGCAGTACTGCAGGATAACCGCTCACATTGCCAGGACTCTTCACCGGCTCATGATTGACTCAGCCTTCCATCCTTCCGAGGTCAGTAAAATGAGGACCCAAATTGTTGGGGGCAATATGCTATCTCTGTAAACTGCTTAGAGAGGGCTGTAAAGCACTGTGAAGCGGTATACAAGTCTAAGTGCAATTGCTATGATGCAATATGCTGCCAGATTTGGGGGGATGTGGTGCCACGTGTCAATTTTGGTTTGCCTACTCCTCTGTTCACAGAATACAGTACAATAAACCTAAAAACAGCTCTTGTCTTAGCAAGAGTTATTATTTACTGAAACAAAACCAAACATTGAAAATAGGAATTTTATCGAGCGCTCTTATTAAATAATACTTATGCTAAAGATTTTTCAATAAAATATACCTCTGTGCTACCCTTACTTAAAATATTAATACTGTCATAATAAATCAGACATCTTCCAAAACCTATAGATAGAAAACTTATCATAAATCCATAAGCAATAAAGAGAAAACACATGTTATAATGAAATATTACAAAGATTATTATTCCTTAAATGAGAAAGATTTAGATTAGTTTAGATACACATTTTATATTTACTTAAAATATTTTTCTCCTGTTTAAAACCTCCAGGCAGATTATGGTGGTATGATAAAGAAAATTACTTAAAAATATGTTAACCATTAATTCTGCATTAGCTTTCTGCCACCTTCTGAAGAGGCAGTAGAATATAGTAAAGAAGTCTGTAGTATGTTATTTTGAATCATGTGAAGCATGATCGGGTCCATGATTGTGTTTATATTTTGGAATGTTGCCCATACAAATCCAAAATACTATCATTATATTTAATTGCAAGTATTTGTGGACATCAAGATGAATATGCGCAAGGCATCCATTTCATTTTGAAGTGTGAACGTACCTTCTGCATTAAAGAGAGAATCTTGTTTTGTTTAGTCAATAAAATGAAGAGGAGATGAGGGCCATAACAATTTGATGTTATGCGAAAATGAATAATATCCATTAAGTAGAATGAATTGGCTTTTCTCCTGTAATTTCCCAGTCTATCCCATTCTCCTAAAAACTAGTCTGCAATGTGTGGGGGTTGGGGTTTTTTAGAGCAGATCTGAGTAACAAAAGTCCCACCCAAATGTGTACAACTGACCA
Organism: Ptyas mucosa; assembly: GCA_012654045.1. Lineage (NCBI taxonomy): Eukaryota > Metazoa > Chordata > Lepidosauria > Squamata > Colubridae > Ptyas > Ptyas mucosa. Next base: position 5,088,353 of record WNWU01000018.1, read on the forward strand.
TGCACCACCAGATAGTATCCATTGTTGTTGTTTTTCCGCAAAAAGCCTAACTAAAATTTGAGTATCAACATTTATTTTGTCAAACTACCTTCATTTCAGTTTGATAATTGCTACCTGCTTTAATTTTATTATTTAAATCTTTTAATTAAATGTTACTATTTTGCTGGAAAATAGCCCATCAATCTAACCATTCTCCTATTTATAATTATTAAATTACAAAAATGGTAATATACAGCACTAATTACAAACATAAAGACTTTATTGAATGCTGCTCAATCCCTCAGTCTTTCAATACAAAACCATTTTCCACACAATTGAAATTTAAGAGATTGGAATGATACTCTGATATAAAGATCTGCAAAAGAGCACCCCACTGATCAAGTAAAAACAGACAAAACTTTTAAGAATCATTTTTTTTTGCCATCTCAAGCACTGCTTTTTCTTTAACACAAAGAGCTGTCTTGCATGTCTGCGTACAAATTGCACAGTCTAAACTTTAAATGGAGCAGCTAGGCCATCCTTCAGGGCCAGGTTGAATCATAGAATCATAGAACCATAGGGCTAATGGGGACCTCAGAGGTCTTCTAGTCCAACCCTCTGTCCATGGCATGAGTAAACACAAATAAGTCGGAAAAAAGCAAGATTGATTAGGTTCTACAAACATTTGCCAAACTATAGAGTGTAATTGATAGGTTCCAATTTTTAGTTATGGGAACAGAAACATGACTACTGAATCTTTTCTAAGAGGAAGCATGAGAACTATATGAATAATTCTTTATTAAAAGTTAACAATCTTTCCTCATTCAGAGCTCACATAACTGCTGAAGCAAAACACATAATGCAGCCTAACTCCTGTCTAAATTACAATTATCTGAGGGGGAAGCCCAACTCAGCTAAGCTGATCTTACTCCCTTTCCCTGTCTCTATCCATTTATATAGCCCACTTTACCACCTCAGTAACAAGTCTTTTCTACTTGAAAAGGTCCCTCATATAATTTTGAATCTTAATCTCTCTGAACTAAACATTCTTATAAAATAGCCTGACCTGTGATATTGTAATGGGCAGATTCAACTCAAGTGATACACATTTATTCAGAAGCAAACCCCACCAAGCTTCATGGGAGTCAATCCCATCAACTTGATACTAGATTATCAGTTTCATTTCAGGAAATACAGTAAAGCTAGAAGTCTCTTCCTGAGTCTCAGCCAAAGGCTGTAGCACTATGAAAAGCACATAGGAAGGAGAAAATGTAGCTACCTGACATCTATGCCTAAGTGCAACACAATTAAAAAGAGAAAAAAAACTTCAAGTCAAAATTTCATCATTCCCATAATTAAATCACACATTTCGTGGATGATAAAATTCCTTTCTGTGAGATGTCAAAAGTTGACAACATAGCAATGATTAGAGACAAATTTACAAATATGCTATGGTAAATAATATCACATTCAATTATTGTATTTCAATTCAAAAATATTTCATTTACATGTTGTGGGTGGGATGGCCATTTCAAAGATACTGATGAGGTTTCTCTTCTGCATTTTTTTTACATATTTTTTAAAAAAAAATCTGTATAGAAAAGGTAGGCCTCACAAATAGAGGCTTTCACACTCACTTGGCACTATCATTTGGTATATTTGTCAGAGAGGAGGAGGTATTACTTGGCTGGTTAGACAAAGTTCTGGTGATTCTGAGTTCTTCCAGGTTTTTCCACAATTCTTCACGTTCTAATTCTTTCTTCTTCTCTCTGTAAAAAAAAAGTGAAAAGATTCTCAATCATTATGCATCTATGGAGCTATAAAGATGATCAGAAATCCTAAATATATCATAAAGATTAACTTGAATATCCTAGCATGAACCTGTTTGGTACCAATCAGTACAGAAAATAGTGAGCTAGATAATGTCATGGTTAGACTAGAAAACAAATTTTTAACATTCCAAGTCTTTGTGTTCATAAGAACCTAAAGTTTAGAAAAATAAAAAGGTGATGAAAAAATGTAAGTAAAGTTTGATATGAATAAATAACCTTGAGTATATTGTAGTGTTAGAAAATACAGTAATCAAAAAGTGTTGAAATGAGTTTGTTTTTAAACTATAAATAATTGTCCTTAGATATTACTATTAAAGTAAAGAGGCTGCAATTCTTCGCATTACAATGGAGGGGTGTGTGTGTTTAACGTTGATTGGAGCATGTCTAAACTGCTTGTTACTTAATCTTCCTATCCCAAAACAGCTTAGACAAAGAATGCAGCCACATCGTCTTTGCCAGTCCAAAATTGGTATTAAGACAAGATGCTAGAATCAGATCAGGTCCAAATATATCAAAAGCCTTTAGGCTGGATTTCACAGCAATTTCTTGGATGTTTTCAAGCACTTGTTATCCAATCTTCCTATTCAAAAACAGCTTAGATAAAGAATGGAGCAAGTTATGTTAACAAATTCTAATTTTAGGGCTTTCTACTAAAATTATATATTGAATTTTCAAAGTATACCTCTCAAGCTTAAACCAGAAACAACAGAATGTCTTGAGCATAAGAGAATACTTTTGCTGTTCCCTTTTTAAAATTTTTAAAAGATTGGATTTGTTGTTAAAACATAGTCTCCTTGAATAAGCCACATAAGTATATACAGTAGATATAGAAAGTCTATATATCCCTGTTAAAATACTAGGTTTCTTGAGATGTAAAACAAAACCAGACCAAGATATTTCAGAATTTTTTCCACCCTTAGTATAACATTGTACGATTCAATTAGAAACAAACTGAAATCTGTTAAGGGGAGAAATTAAAAAACTAGAATAATGTGACTGCATAAGTCACACTCTCTTATAAGTAGGGATATGTTCAGAATTAACCAATCACATTCAAACTGATGTCAAATAGTAGTCAGCACACACATGCCATTAATTAAACTAAGTCTGATCAGCCCATACAAAGTTTAGCTGTTCCAGTAGGATTTTTCTGGTATTTTACTCAAAAAAGTCAAGAATTGAAAAGTTTATCTATAGATGCTCAAGAACAGGGGTGTCAAACTAGCGGCCTGCAGGCCAGATGCGTCATGCACAGGCCACACCCACCCCAGCTCCGCAAAGGGGGAAAACATGATATGTCATGTGACAGCAACGTGATGCTGCAAGTCTGATACCTGTGCTCAAGAACAACATTCAGTGTGTCGGAGGTGCTCAAACAGAACCTTTTTGCAACTCCTTTAAAGACAAGTAGTACTTGTTTAGTGATCACAGCTGTGACCAGCATCTTAGTTACTAAGTGAAAAGCAACTGTGCTTACAATATTATGTTTTTCCTTACCTCTCCACCCTTTAGAATGCTCATGTGGTGCTGGGATAATTAGCAAGAAGGGAATTATGCATTTACATTCTTTGGAGAGGACAAGATTACAAGAGTTAGCCGGCACACAATGGGGAATATACATTGGAAAGAATTTGGTGGCACTGGCTATTTGCCTAGCACACCAGGGACTGGGCTGCAAGTATGCTGGGCAAACAACTGGCACTAGTACATTCTATTCAAGGTGGATTCCCCTTTGCGTGCCTGCTTCTTCTCTTGCAATCCCCTTCCTCTCCAATAGCATTCAGAGGTGAAAAAGGGGCCAATGTCAGGGCAATGCATACTAATTTATTGTAATGGCAAACACACAACCAAGAAAAAAACCCCTTTAAAAGTAACTAAATGGTTACAATTTTTTTCCCCAGTACTGTCATAACTTTGAATGGTCACTCCATTCAAAGTCAGTCAGTAAGGTCTACCTGGAGCTGTATCTCTTGTCAGGAACATCCAGCTGTACTATGATTCCAGGAACAGATGTGTTTAAGGAATTACAGACAAGACTACATGCATGTCTTCTATTCATTCCGCAGCATATTTTTACCTTTAATCCATAGCATTGTAGGACTCTACACTAACCACACTGATTTTTTTTTCCAATAGAAAGTAAAGGATGAAGGTTTTTAAAAAGATACTCTGAATACATTGAAAATTCTTAATTTAAAATATCAGTTTTAACCAAAGTCTCTCAAGATCAGGGCTGGTCTAATTGACAGCCTATACCAGGCCATCCTCTGTAGCTGGCGGAGGAATTCTGGGAGTTAAAATCCACACATATTAAAAGTTGCTGAGGTTCAGAAACACTCCTCTAGCATCTACATTACGTAGTGCTCCAGGCTTCCCCAGCAGGGAAACATCTCCAGAAAAATGTATTTCATTTCTTCCTGGAAGTGAAACATGATTGGTAGGGACCTAGTAAATTATAGTTCTACTAGCACAACCCTAAATTCATCTTTTCTCCTTTAATTAATAAGGAATTTGATAATAGATAGAGGAGAAAATAAATGGCACTATTAAACTAGATGACTACAGCTTCTCAAAATAATTTGGAGTGGAGCTATAGTGCAGAAAAGACCCGTGCTGAATAGATTAGCTCTGTATTACTATTTGGGCTACTTCCTTACCAACATTTCCTTCCATACACTCAAAAGAAGCCCACCTGTAGACATGTAAAAACAAACTAACAGAAGCACATTGCCATACAGAGCAACAAAATCTCAACAGAAAAAAAAAAATGCCGAAGCATAGGAAAGGTTGCATCCCAGGTGCCTGCTAATTATTCCACTAATAGCAGCTGGAGATGTCCCAAAGCTTCTGCTGATGAAAGCATCTTAATATGGATGTGCAGGGTGATGTCTCAACATATAGTTGGTAAGATGCCCCTAGAGCAAAAGCTAGGTGGATTTACAATAATCAGTGGGCTAGTAAAAAGAAAGCATTTGTACCTTGTTACATGGAAAGAGAAAAACTGCAACAGCCCTTAATCAGAAAATCTCATAAGCAGAATTCCTTGCAAAAGCAAAAGTGAAAAGGAAAGGACTGGATGCATAGCAGGAAGAGGTGTTGAGTACAAGACAAGGCTAAGTATCCTAAGCAAGGTCTCTTAGGAGAAATGGGCTTAAGGAAGGGATGCATTTATTTAGAAGAAATGGATAAACATTGTTAATGTAAATAGTAGAAAGAGATAATTCATTTGCAAAACTATTTTTTTTAATTCTAATATTAAATCAACATTAATCTGGAAGTCTGTTTCAGGCACATGTTTGTAAACACATTGGAAAAGTATACCTTTGTCTTTCTGCTTTGTAAGTGCTTGTGAGTTCATCAAATAGTTTCCCGTTCATCTCCATCAGTGTTTTCAGCACATTATATACTAATGCTACAATGGTCCTAGAACAGGGTAAGTTGCAAAAATATTGTTAAGAGATGTATTCTATCATCTAGTCTGATTATCTAGCTTCTGCTTTAGTTTTGTCACCATTTCACATAAAAGAAACAATTATATTTAGTTTTGAAATGATGGGGTCTGCAAACTCAAAGCATGGACATTAGACTTGTTTGTCTGCACTCAAACTTAGAACAACAGTGTGATGAGATTATCATAATAAATAGCAGCAAAGTTACAATCTAATATAATTTAAAGTCAAGTGCACATGCAAAGGGTGCTGCCCAGATCTAACACAAAGTACAAAATGCAAAAATATATTCATAAGGGCCTCCTATATTTAATATTTCAATTAAAGTTTCTTGGCAATAAATGAAAAATCAAGGGTTAAGATTATCTGACCAGTAAAGTGATTTCCTTGAGAATGAGTTTCCATTAACATGTCAATTCCATTATAAGTTATAACAAACATTTGATTAATTTTAACATAACATTATTTTGATTATAGAATGCCTTCCTAAGGCGGCTTCCTTGGCATCAGATTTTTAACTGAGAATAAATTTACTGATGTCCATTCTCAGAAAAAACCGTCTGCCATCAAATATTGTGGATAAGAGTTTAGGGATGGCGAAGAGTCCCAAGTCAATGATTTGAAACCTGTTTATATAACCCTACACACCATATTGAGCTTTTAAAATGTTTTAGATAGATTTTTAAGTAGTTAGTTGCTGTCATAGTTTTGACTATACTCTGTAAGTAATATTTTATTGCATTTTGGCTGAAAAGTTGTACCTTGACCCCAGCAAAGCATTTGACAAAGCTTCTCATGAAATCCTCAATAAAATTGTAACATATGGGCTAGATAATATCACTGTTGCATGGATTTATAATTGGCTGAATGGCCATTCATAAATGTCTCCTTATCAACCTGGACAGAAGCACAATATGGAGTGCCACAAATCTGTCTTGGGACCAACATTTTTATTACTGATCTGGAAAGAGTTTATTTTTTATTAATTCAATTTCTGTGACTGCCCGACTCAACCAAGTGACCGGGTGGAGTTAAGGAGATGACTACCAAATCAGCAGATGGCATAAAACTAGGACTAGCTAAAACTTCAAAAGAGAAAGGGGAGATTTTAAAAAATCTACAGAGGTTTAAAGAATAGTCCAAACAAGAGTTTCTCCTGTAATTAAGAAGAAAAATAAAACAAACAAAACAATGGGGGAGATCTGTTTTGCAGAAGTAACATGGAAAGGATCTGGGTGTTCAAGCAGATCACAAAGTAAACAATAGTTAATAATTTGAGGCATTTGCTGACAATGCAAATGCTATTTTGGAATACGGTATATACACAAGAATATAGAGATCATGGGATCGAGTAATTGTCCCACTCTATTTGGTCTTGATGAGATCCCACTCACAACACTATCCTGCTTGGACACTGAACTCCAAAAAGGAAACCCATAAACTGAAAGAAATTCAAAGGATGGTACGAAGATGATATGGGCTGGAAATGAAATCCTATGAGGAATGGTTAAAAGAACGGATAGATTTAGCCTATGTAAAAGCAGATCGAGGAGAAATATGTCATTAGATGATCTCGCTTCTCTTTTGCCTTGTGGGAAACTACCAGAAACCTAGTTCAAAAGTATAAGGAAGTAGATTCAAATGAGAGAGATGAGGAGGAATTTCCTGTCGTAAGAACTATCAATCAGTAGAATAGATTGCCTCATAAAGAGACATTTTCTTCACTGGAAGTTGTCAAACATAGATTCGATGGTTATCTATCAGAAATGCTCTAATGGATCCTGTACTGAGCAGAGGGTTGCACTAGATGAATTGAAGTCACTTCCAATTGTATGATTTTATGACAATGTATATAATAAATCATTTCAAAGCACATCTTTCAAGCAGCAGTATCAATGATTCAGTGCTTGAAGTTCTGTGCAGACAACGCAATTCTCATGCATTGTCACATATACAAGTGCATTCTTTTAACATGGAGGTTGTGCCCTACAAACCAAAAGGATTTAAATCTGAAACTAATACATTACATTAAAATATTTCAAAAGATTAAACAGTAAGTAGTACATACGGATTCCAGTGTTCTTTGGAGATCTTATATAAATTGCCAAACATAATTGGCAAAATTGTATCAATGTTCTCTTCAATCAGACCAAGAATGTATTCATTATTCCAAAAGTACAGAGCCCTTTCTGCAATCTGAAATACACATTTAAAATATCAGGACAATGAGACTGGCTAGTATCCAGTTTTTAATTATTGAAAATCTCAAATTATACCTGAAAATGTGAACTTGACACACACTTTGCTATCTGTTTAAAAAGAGGCTCTTGTATTTTTTTGAACTGTGTCGGTTCTATTACATCCAGAACTTCTTCAATTTCACCTAAAAACATGACCTGTTACAAAGAAAAAATATTTAGGCAAGAAAGGTTTGTATAATATCATCATTAGCATACAGAAAAACAATTGAATCTTTTTTTTAATCTAGGATTTTCTGCAATCTACACTAATTCTATTTGACAATGATTTTTTTAAACATAAATTAAATATCCTTAATTTGATATAAATTACTGAAACAACCCAGATTACCAACAAATTCCTCAAATTTTAAATATCAGTAATGCTACAGATTTAGTATTCCTAGAACCACCTATTGAGATGCTCTAATAAATGGTTTTAAAATTACCTAAATTAAAAACTCCTAGGATTTTATATGGATAAATACAGGTTTACACCAGGGGTGGGTTCTACTTACCTCCGCTACCGGTTGGCAACAGGAGCGTGCATGTGCATTTCTGCACATGCACACTTCTGCACATGCGCACTTCTGCACATGTGCAGAAGCTTCTACCGGTTTCCAAGAACCGGACCGAACCGGGAGAAACCCACACACACAGAGATACTCAGATTGTGATTCAGAGCTAAACAATTGTAAGCACAAATATTTTGCAGCAACTATATTTAAAATAATATATAATTCATAAAAGTCTATATTCAATAACATGAGTATGTTTACAATAATGTAAAACAAAATGTGAACAGTATTTATATATTCTATGCATTATTACACATAAAACTGTACTATGTATTACTATATAAGATGAAAAGGTAAAAATACATTAAGTATCTTTTTACAGTAGGATTTCAATAGTCATTGAAAAGAGAACATTTCATTATTTCCAATTTAGCACAATGTAATACTTATTTCTTAAGAATATGCAGGGCACATTTCCTCCCAGTCTCAGATCTGTTTTGATTTTTTTCCCCCTCTTTTCTCAAGGTCCATAAATAGGCAGCATACTAGAAAAGGAATGAAAACTCTGCAAACTCCCCTGAAAAGCACACTTTGAAGTGTATCAGCCTGGGAAGTTGCATTTGAAGGAGGTACAAAGAGAATACCCTTCTCTGAATTCTGCATAATAACCTGTCATGCTGCTTTATCATAGACAGGTAAGTAAAAACTCTAATCCCACAGGATTCTTCCAAAGAAGGGCCATGTTTAAGGCTCTCCTTAGGGTGCCAAGATAATTTTCTTAAGATGAAAATGGAGACTTTACGCATTATCCATATTACAGCTGGAATAAACCTGCTGAGCTTTAGTAAATTGATTTTAGTATAATGCTTTAGAAAAATAATCAAACTTACCTCTTTCTGGCTGCATATTTTTGGCCAAAATTTCAGCAATCCTCTGATAACCTGGATTGCCAAAATAAAAACTCATCAGAGCTTATCTATGAAAACTGATACTTGAAAGATGGCATGACTGCCTTTAGATTTACTAAATTCAATCATTTTGTTCAATGTATTTGACACAGATGTATCTTCAAAAATGGATTTTGTTCCAACTATATTGCAAAGTTTTTTTTCATTTTACATTTTTAAATAAGAGGTTACAAATTAATGAATTATTGGATTCACTCATTACATTAAACCATCATAGGTTAACGATGATTTATTGAATTTAAGGATAACTGACTGGATTTATACACATCAGTTTAGGGCTCAGTCAGACATAATACCTGCATGTAACATTTTAAAAAATAAAATGCCTACATTTTCTCTACAACACCCTTTTGGCTGTTAGGAACCAGACCGCACAGGTGGGCATTAGCAGTAGGCAAGTAAGCAAAACTGAAACCATCCCCCCTTTGGTCAATGGAAAAATTGTCTTCTATGAAACCGGTCCCTGGTGCCAAAAAGACTAGAGACCTCTGCTCTAGACTTTCTATCACCTGTCCCTTTTCCTATTTAAGTCTATTTCTCAATCATTCCTTAACTAGACTTTTCTGTGGAAAACACAATTCATAGAAAAAAGGCTATTAAGTACTATAGAGTATTTTCACTTTAAAAGGCTCCATCCCTTCAATGTTCCAACTGCTAAAGAATACAGCCATGTTTTGTGTCACAGCCTTATCATTACTCTGTAGGACTGTGGAAAGGGGACATGGGTTCTAAAAATATTTAATAAAATATTTAATAAAAGTAAATGGCAGTTTGAAAGCTTCTAAGCAATTTTAATGAACATTTAATTACCCGGAATAAACTACTGCACACAACTGGACTTTTTAATAAACAGGCACATGATTAATCAATTCTACTTTATAATAATATATTTAAAATGCTCAGGTGCTGTGTATGTTTATACAATTGCAATCTTCTCTTTTGTTATGTATGGTCACAACCTTTGTACAACCAGTTCACAGAGTTATAAACCACAGAATTCAATTTCATTTACATTTTACATTATTTTCTCCTGATTCAAACTGATGATAGATGATATCATTTGGAGAAGGCTGTGTTTGAATACGCTTTGCTCTAAAATTGCTGGTACAATATTTATTTACAATACTCAGCTTTTCCCCTTACCCTTTTATTACATATTATTTTATTAGCATTCTAAAGTAAGGGGCCACTTCTGGTAAATGGCTGTCCAATTATATATTTAAACAATTTCAAATTTTGAATGTATATCTGTTGTATTAATATAACAAACTCTATAATAGTAATTACTGTAGTTATGAATTTCTGGATAAGTAGATTCAGTATGACAGCACAAGGAACAAACAGGCTGGTTTTAGAAATACCTTTAGAGTTAAAACACACTTCATAAAAAGTAGTTGAAAGCCAATGACTTGCTTTAGAACACTTCTAAAGTCAAATAAATGAAGATACCAGGATTCTGGTCAGAGTTTGCCATGTATATTAAGCAAGTGTCTTGTATCAATTTCTGGGGCACATGTATGGAAAAGTCTTCCATTCTTATTCTATTGATTCATTGTAAATAACAGCAGGATATTCTATATAGGCTACGTGTGAATTATAATTTTTTGCTGAAAACTCTAGTTGCTGAACCACATTGGTGCAGAGGTTTGGAAAATCATTATTTCTAGATCTAAGTTTGAGCTACATTGCAAAAGTTCAAAGAGAGACAAAAACAGCAATACTTACCGGCTCTGTTAATGTCATATCTTTTTCCAAGAATTGAACAACACAGTACGCCAGCTTAAAAAAAGTTTTTGAAAATTCATAGTTTATTACAGGATTATTAAATTCTCATAATTTTCAAAAAAAGATTATCTGTAACAGATATTTGAATGATATCTGTCATTCATATGTATTGTTTTGTGACTGCACTGAGCCTCTTTTGGAAACTTATAGACTAGACCAACATTTGATGGATGTCCCATCTTCTCTGAATACCAAGCATATTTGGACATGAACCCTAACTTTATTTTTCCCCAAAGACTGGTATAACAATCCCTTTGATGAAGAGAAAAAATTGATGTCATTGATAGTTTGAATTCACAGTACACCTCTTTAATGTTTTATACATTATATATTAAAGTAACGTTTTAAATCTTTATAGTTTTGAAAAATAAAGACTCTTATAAGCATCATGTAGCACAGGATCACAATGCCACAAATTCAGTTGTCAAGCACAAAGAGGAAAAGGTGACCGTCAGAATGCAGATAATTACTATTTAATGTTATTGGTTAGTACTTTGTTTAATTCTTCTATCAAACACCTTGGAAAGCAGAGATTCCAAGCTATGCCTGTAGGTAAGCTATTTTTAAAATTACAACATACAATCACTAATAGATAATAAATTCAAAGGTGCAAGTAGTTGAAGAAAAACATTTATTTATTTTACAATATTGGTTCATAAAAACTTCAGCAGTGTGAAAATAAATACTCATTCTGATTTTCCACTGTGTGAAATATATTAAAGTTATGTATCTTTAAATAATGACTTCTGGCCCTAAAAGACTCAACTTGTGCAATTAAATAAGTATAACTGCAACATTACTTGAGCTTCAACATGGAATATTCCATTTGCTCAGATCAACATACCTGTGCGTGAAATAAAGCTAATCCCTTTGCAGTATGCATGGGAATAAGAACCTTCAGAAGGAATTGTTTATGTTCAGCTTTCAGTGGCAATGCAAAACCATTGATAATACTGAGGGGGGAAAAACAAATTCAACATGAAAACTTATTACAGTACAGCAATACATATAATAAATGTGTATTATTAAGTTCACGTTTTATTCTGAAGATTGTGAACAACACTATTCCTATAAATACACTGAACAAGACCAGCTGTATTTTCTACAGGGTAGTAAGGACCAGTTACTTTTCGAATCTTGTTGCTGAAATTAGTGGCTACAAATAAGCAAATCCTAGATGCTGCTTGTTTGTATCCACTAATTTGGCTGCTTGATTCCCTATATGAGCACCAACTGCAGATTCCACCAACTGAAAAAAAAGTGCTTTAAGTAGGATAGAAATTAAATCACAGCAGATTTAGTACTCCAATTTGCACCAGCTTGAGTTCACTTCTAAGACTTTCACTGTTTGAAAAAATTTACAAATCAAAAATACACATTTGGAACTGCAGGAAAATTGTAATTGTTCCATTAAATGTAAAATTAATTACATGCAGTTTATGGATCTCATAGAATATTTCCTTTTCTTTCCTTCCCTTCTTTTCTGGTCAAATCTATCAAATCCTGTTTGAAATAAAAGGGGAAAGGAAGGTATCAGACTAGCAGTATCTGTCCTATAGGCAATCCTCATTTAAGGATCAGTTGCTTAGCGAACGGTTGAAATTACAACAACCCCCCAAAAGTTACTATGACCCAGATTAAATGTTCTGGCATCCACCCCTTCTCACACAATCATGTGATTGCATTTTGGACATTCGGCAACCAGCCCTCATTTACATCCATTTGCAGCATCCCATGGTCACACATCCACAATGTATTAGTTTCTTACAGAAAATCAGGCTTTACTTCTAGTTTCTAGCAATCACCCATTACAAACAATGGGCTTGTTTTATGTGTGCTGCAAAAAAAAAAAGATATAAAATCGGGATGGCCATGTGATGACCTGTTAAAAACTGGCTCAGCTTACAACTATAATTGTGGGCTCAATTACAGTTATTAAGTCGAGAACTACCTGCATTGCAGACACATACTGTGATATTGGATACCGACTACCACACTTTAATTGTTTATTTGTAGATGATGTCCCCATATAGCAATTCTGCAAGTCATCTGAACTTCACAGTACACCTCTTTAAGGTTTTGTAGAAGCATATTTATTCAAGCACCTGATTTTCTAAGACCAGTACCAATGTCCACATGGAATCTTCTTGCAATGCTCTTGGTCCTTCCAGGAGTATATTAACTCCAAGAGCTCATTCCAGTTACAGCATCTTTATCTCCCTGGTTGGTGATAACAAATGGGTTGGTGATGATAACTGTAACCATTGGTTAAAAAAAAACAACAACGGATGCAAACCTTGGTTCTTCCTAACTGTGATGAAGAAATCAACCTACCTTCCCAGTATCTCAAGTAGCTCAGCAACACCATTGAAATGTTCCGTTTCATATATAAACCTGTTGAAAAAAATTGCAATTAATGTTTCACCAAACAGTGAAGAAGAAAATACAGTTAAATATCTCCACATGAAAGTTGAGGGGGTTACTATTTTTCCTGAAAACTATTAGCAGAATGCATCTTCCATTTGATATAAGAAATTTGCTTTAAAATAGATATTCACATTATGGCTAAGATCCAAAGTAGATCCCAACAAACCTCCAGAACAGAAAGGGATAACCTACAGCCCACAAGTGGCCTCAAGCAGCCCCACCCAGAGGTCCCACAGAAACCAGGCATAAAAAGGATGCTTTAACCTTCTGAATCATTTACAACCTTTAGAACTAAAAAAAACCCAAAAACCTCAAGTACCGTAATTAAGCCAATTTGTCCTGTGGGAGGGTTGAGGGCAAGCTAATTACCCAAAGCCTTTCAGAAGTTTAGCTCCAAATATGTTATTAGTAGATTAAGAACAAGTTGTAGGTTATTAATTCTGTACTTTTTAAAGTACAAATTAAATATATGCAAAAGTTGGTAAGTAAGATTGTAAACAGTATATATTATACCTGAGAAAAATATTGTTGATTTGTTTCCTGATGAATGCTCTTAATCCAAGGAATTTGCCATAAATTCGATGAAGTACTGTTTTTAGAAAGTCACGCTCTCTTGGATCTTCACTGTCAAAAAGCTCCAACAGCTAATAATAATAATAAAGTATAGTTTATTACTTCAATAAGCACTAATTGATATACAGGTTCAACCAAATTTGTTCCACACCTTCCCACATAAACCTAAGGTAAGTTCAGAATGGCTTCAATAATACAATGCCAACAATAAACATTTTGCAAATGTATGGCAGGGAGTTCATAGGATAAGTCTTTCAAAAGTCAACATTGGCAAGTGCTTAGATAGAAATACAAACAGTCTTACTGGTCATAGGCAAACAAATTCATTAACAAGGAAATGCTGAACTGAGACTAACCATACCACAGCTACTGTGTGGTGGCACCACAATTACAAAATGCAATGTGTATTGCCTCACTTTAAAAATAAGGAAAAGAGCTAATATTATTTATGTAATATTGCATTTCCATACATTAATGTTTACATAGGATATGCAAATGCTGCTATACAGTTATCTTTGCCATAATTTTAAAAATCACTTCAATGTAATTCAGAGTAACAGTTTAAACTTACATGTCTTACAGATTACTGTTTAACAATATAAAAAATGCTGGCTTGAACTCTGATTGAGGGAAACTACTCATAGTTTAGCTGACAATTTTCATCTGTGCTACTTTTGAAACACCCCAAATTGTGCTGCACTGTTCGGAACTTATTCTTCAGCAGTAGTTAGAAGGCAAATATGTGCACACTCTCCAACTGTGGGAGTGGGGTGATATGGGCAGAAGGTTGGACTAGAAAACCTCCAAGCTCCCTTCCAACCCTATGATTCTATATACCATATTTTTTGGATTATAAAACGCACCAAGATTTCGAAGAGGTTAAGTAAGAAAAAAACAGTTTTTGCCCTCCCCATTTCCCAGGAGCACTCTGCAGGCCTCCCAACCCTTCCTGCACCCCGTTTTTTGCAAAAAGGGGCCCATCTGGCTGGGGGAGGGCAAAAATGCCCGTTTTTGCAAAAAGTGGGAGAAAAACAGGCCCATTTTTTGCAAAAATGAGACAAGTGGGCGGGGCTTCAGGAGACCAAAAATGGCTGTATTTGGTGTATAAGATGCACCAACATTTCCACCCTCTTTGGGGGGTGGGGTAGGGGAAGTATGTCTTATATTCCAAAAAATACGGTACTTTGCAACAGTATGGAAAGGAAGATACATAACTGCTTTGCAACTCAAAAGGAGTATCTTCAAAAAATGTCATTTCTTCCCTTTCTATAGTATATAAATATGCTTGTCTAAAAATATTTCTGTGAAATAAAATGAATCTTCCATCCATAAAAGAAACATTTACATCAAAAAAAATAATTTAAGCTAAAACTATATATTTCAGATGAATATTTACCTGCTGTACAAATTTCTGGTCAATATGTCGTTTTGCAATGCTAGGTTGGAAATCAGGACTTTCTAAAAACCTTAGTAAAAATTCATACACCAGCTATGAAAGAATAAAATAAATGTTGTAAAAAACATTTTGACATGTAATACATTTCACATATATTAGTAAAGCCTATTAGAAGATAACAGAAATCCATTTCAACAAAATTCAGCATGCCAATATTACATATTAACTAGCATATTAACAGTTCAGGCTCTTAAGACCCCATATTCCTACTCCATTATTATAATCTGTAAGGTGCAGGAACTTTAAGCTCTCAAGTCTGGTGCAGAAAATAGTTAAGAAATCAGATGTGCTCTGAGGTTTCCATGATATTTTCTCCTACCGTATATGATCTTTTGCATTTTTATTCTCTCCCTATTCATGACATAGCCAATTATTCCCTTTTTAGTGCTTTTTTTATTATTATAAGTACGCCAGGTTTAATAGTTTAACCAGTTACAGTATCTTTGAACAGAGTTCATAAAGAGTTTTAAAAAGACTTTGTTTAAAAAGGGGTAGTTATATGCTTAATGTTTGCAGTTGTTTTCAAACTATTAGGTTTCTTAAAGGCTTTCTTTAAAGCATGCTGGCAGGGGGGGGGACGAAATCTGGGGTTGAAGTCCATACATCTTAAAGCAGTTGAGGTTGAGAAACAAAAAGAAGCAAAAGAAGGTTACCATTATCAACACCTAATATAAATCCCACAAACTTCCTGCCAACCCTCAAGGCACTTAAAAAATCTAGAAGAGCCAATAAAAGATTTATTAAGCCTTATTATGCAGAGGTGAGTTTGCCTCGTCTCACAGCTGCTGCGCCAATCCTAAATTCAAGTTAAAAGTCAAAGAATTCAATCTAGTTAAGGCCAGAGGACATAATCAGTAGCATCTGAGGCAGGAACAAATTATAGATTAAGGATAAAGAAGAACCAGGGTATAATTTGGTAGTAGTAAAACCAGTAACTTTACTGATAAGTGGGTCCTACATTTTAGAAGGTAGGACTGAATGAAATGGTAAAATGTAAATCAAAGATGAAAAATAACATTTCAGAATCCTGGAAGGTAGAAATCAGGTGACCATATGGAATGGTTTGAAAACAGATTCGTGAGCATATAAAAATGTATATATTGCATTTGCAGAACTGATTGTTGATGACAAAGGGTTATCTACAATCTGAGCTGGATTTCAGAAGTTCGGATGACCACTAATACAGCAGCAACACATAGAAAACATGACTTTGTTTGAAATTGCATCCGATATCTGTAATCCTAATAAAGCTGGCATGAATATCAACAAACAAATTTGAAGAAGTTACCTGTATATGGGGCCAAGAAGCCTCTAATGTAGGCTCATCCTCTTCTGGATCAAAATCAGGATTTTCACTTGGAGGAAGTGTTCTAAAGATATTAGAGCTAATCTAGGAGAATATGATCACATTTTAAAAGCTATTTTCAATTTGATTTTATTTAATGCAATACATAAAGTACATTTATGACTGCATACATACACACACAACTAGAAAATACTTTTAAGACCACTGTTTCATCTAGTCCAATATATACAAAATAACACAGTTGGACTTGACCTTGGAGGTCTTCTAGCCCAACCCCCCTGCTTGAGCCGGAGACTCTATTCCATTCTGGACAAATGGCTGTCCAATCCCTTCTTAAAAGCCTCCAGTCATGGTGCACCCACAACATCTGGAAACAATCCATTCCACTGATTAACTGTTCTCACTGTCAGGAAATTTCTCTTAGTTCTAGGTTGGATCTCTTTGATAATCTTCCATCTGGTATTTCTTGCCTTGCCCTCAGGTGTTTTGGAGAATAGGTCAAGCCCCTCTTCTCTGTGACAAAAACCCTCAAATATTGGAAGACTATTATCATGTCACCCCTAATATTTCTCTTTGTTAGATTAGACATACCTAGTTGCTACAACCATTCATACAGTTTAGCCTCCAGTCACCTAATCATCTTTGTTCCTCGTCTCTGTATTCTCTAGTGTTTCGGTATCTTTTTTGTATTGTGTTGACCAGAACAGGATGCAATATTACAAGTGTGATCTCATCAGTGCAATATAGAGTGGTACAAACACTTCATGTGATCTTGATACTATCCCTCTGTTGATACAGTCTAGGACCACGTTGGTTTTTTAAAGCAATTGCAGCATTTAAGTGGTTATATGGTTTCTACTCATTGGCAACAGCCTCTCCCAACATTGCTATCTAATTGGCAGACTGTGAACTAAATCTCATATTTACACGTATGCTCTCTACAGTTCTAACCCTATTCTGAACGTATCTAATAAAGCCAGAAGGCTTTAGGCAAGGCTTTATTCGAAGCAAAAGAGCATTAATCAATATCTTAGAAGCAGAATTGCCACACTGAGGATGAAATGGATAATGAAATTAAGGATGTAATCTCGGAGTCACTATCTTCATAACCTGATGCATCAAACTACCTTATAAGAAAGAACATTTGAGACTGCAGGAGCAAATATCCATACTTCTGCAAAAGACAATAACATCAAGGAAAGGAGTATTCAGTAACCTAACTGTTAAAATGATATAAATGAAGTCCATTATAACAATAGGTAGAATGTGGAAATCCAAGAGACACTCTTGAATTTGGTAAGACTCACTGGTATCAAGAGCAACACTGTGACAGAAAGTAATTATAGATACAATGTCTCACATTAGGCTAACAGTAATTATTGGAATTTTAATGACTGGATTTCACGGATATTACAGAATAATCCTCAGTTTCTCCTCATCAGAAACTGATGCAAATTTGAATCTGGTGAGCAAACCTTAGTAGCAATAATCTCCACAAGACTTTTTACAAGAAACTTAAAACATTTCTTTTCTTCTGCTAATATTTTTTATTATTACTTGTAGGGATCTTTTAACTGAAGGACTAAAAAATTTTAACTACAGAATATCTGTATTTAGAAGAAAGCTAAATTCAGTTAGTTTGAAAACTGATTATAATTGTAGGAACTTTATCCAATACTGCTATGTCAAAACTTTATAATTATGTAGGGTGATTATAACTACTGCAAACATGAATCAATGAAACAAATTTGTTTTTATAATTAATTTTAGAAAATGTCCCCAAACTCTCCCCAAAACTAAGTAAGAGCAGTATGTAAACTGCTACTATTATAAATTATTGAGTGTCTGGAGAGTATTCCCAAGAATAGAATAGTTCTCTATTTTCTTATTTTTTATTCTATATTACCTATTTTTATTTTGTTTGTTCTGAGTTCAAGTACATCAGCTTGGAAGATCTACCTGTGCAAAAAAGAGGACTTTGTATTGGGACTCTGCTTACTTACATAGAGCATAGAATAACAGGATAGGAGTGAATCTTGGAAGTCTTCTAGTCCCTGCTCAATCATTCTAGCCAAATGGTTGTCCAATCTCTTCTTAAAAACCTCCAGAACACTACTTCTGGAGGCAACCTGTTCCACGGATTAATTCACTGACAGGATATTTCTCCTTAATACTAGGTTGGATCTTTCTTGTTAAGCTTCCATCTGGTTACTTCTTATCTTGCTCTCAGGTGCTTAGGAGAACCCCTCCTCTCTGTGATAGCTCTTCAAATATTGGAAGACTGTTATCATATCACCCCTAGTTCTTCTCTTCATTAGACTAGAAATTCCCAGTTCCCGCAACCATTCATCGTATAGTTTAGCCTTCAGGCCCCTAACCCCCTTTGCTGCTCTTCTCTGCACTTTTTCTAGAGTCTCAACAAATTTTTTGTATTGTGACTGAAACTGGACATAGTATTCCAAGTGGGATCTTACCAGTGTAGTATAAAGAAGTACTAACATAATATTGATATTGATATTATCCCTCTATTGATTCAGCCTAGGATATAACCTTTTTGGCGGCTGTGGCACACTGCTGACTCATACTTAAGTAATTTTCCTCTAGGACTCCTAGATCGTTCTCACAGTTACTGCTGTTGAGCCAGGCACCACCTACTCTATACCTGTACATTTGGTTTTTCTTTCTTAAATGAAAGGCCTTACTTTTGTCACCACTGAATTGCATTTTTTGTTGAATAGGGCCCAGTGTTCAACTGTCAAGATCCTTCTGTATCTTGAGTCTATTGTTTAAAGTGTTGGCTATTCCCCCGCTTGATATCGTCTGCAAATTTAATGAGTTCCCCTTCAATCTCTTCAGCTATATTATTTATGAAGATGTTGAAGAATAGTGGATCTAAAACAGAACCTTAAGATACCCCGCTGCATGCTTCCTTCTATTTAAATGAAGTTCCATTAAGGACTACACTTCTTCCAAAATATTCCACCAACAGTTAATCCATTGAAGATTTAGAACTAGTAGAAGAATTATACATTACATGATTTGGATGAGGGGATAGATCACATTTGCAGATGTCACCAAGCTGGCAGGAATAGATTATAGTCCCTTCCAACTCTGTTATTCTGTTATATATACAACTATGCATTGATATGCAGTCCTTCAGTTCAGCTTTGCCTACTGAAAGCCAACTGTTTTCAAAGAATGTCAGCTGTACCTTTACAAACCAATTTGGCTAGTGTAGCAAAATATAACAAACAAGATTTTTAGAATCTAAAAGACATGGGCAGCTGACAGGAAATCTTTTCAAGTTAATAATATCCATTTCTAGATTGCTGCCAATCCTGGTTTAACTTCTGTGGGATGACTAAATAAGCAAAGTGCAATTCTGATTTGATCATTCCATGACTTTGTCTTCCAAAATGGTCATTTACAGAACCAGTTTGGGGACAGAACTGGTTCTGGTTGTAGTAAGGTACCACAATGAGACAACAGTTTCTGAAGGAACAGTTCAGATCTCAAGTAGGAAATGTACTTTAGATTTGGTATGGGTACAGTGTTCACTAGCTGTCAGTGGTTCCTTAAACAAGCAGCACTTCAGATCCAAATACTCTATACTTCTGAGAAGGAAATATTAGGAACTTTTAGTTAACCCCACAACTAGCTAACTAACTAGCTTTACTTTTATTTGTTTCAGTTCTATGCCACCAAACTCCCAGAAGGGAAAATTGAATTGCGGGATTTGGCAAGGTTCGATCTTGTCCTTGGAAAACTTTAATATCTACCAGTATAGGCAACATTTTGATGACCAGACGCCACACTTAAATATTGTGAGGGAGGAGGAGTATTTTGATTTATTTTGTTTCTTGCCAAATTGAAGACTGATAAGCCTAATCATGGAAAATAAAAAGATGTATATTACAGATCAAGAAAGTTCCACAGGTTTTCGTATTTCCAAATTATACAACAAGGCCCCTTGCTTCTTTAAACCACAGTAAACCTTATTATCACATTCATTGTTTTCCTCCTGAATGTGATAATAAACTGTATCACTGATTTTAGCCATCACACTACTGAAACTAAACCTTGATGGTGCAAAGATAAAGAGGTTTGGATGTCACAAGGTACTGAACAAGGAAGAACCAAGGTGATACCATGAGAAGCTAAGAACTAAAATGCAGTACAGCAGAACTGAGGGAAGGTATATTAAATATTCACTTTTATTTAGGTTTTTCTGAATGTATGCTTATGTTTCCCACTTAATATTATCAGAGTTTCCAATGGGTCTATTGATATCTGAACTGAATCCAAGTGAAAAAATAACATCAGTATGAAACTTGCTTCATTTATATAATAAATAATTGAACAAGCTATTTTTAGCATGAAAAAATAATCATCCTTTAGACCAATTTTAATGTTAAAGATTAACTACAGGAGATTAACAGCAAAAGCACTATCTAATCGCCACAAAAAGGCAATTCAGAAGACAGACAAGTCTTCAATAAATTTCATTTCTAAATCCTTTCAAAGGAGTTCACATGACTTACCATTTTTACAATTTCTGAATATGCTGATTCAGTAATCACACCACGATTTGTAGAAACATATTCCACTAGTTCATTCAGTGTTGCTCTTTTAATTTCTTTGCTCCTTAAGTCAGAGACAGAGTCCATGAAATCAAATAATACACAGCACTGCTGTAATTTCTGACAGAAGAGGACTTGTTGTTCATTTGAAGTAGCATCTACCAAAGGAAAAAAGTCAATTAGAATTTACTGTTCTATAACATTTAGTGTATAGGCAATATGTAGTTTATTTGATATCACATTCATAGTATATCTTTCCTCAGGGAGTTCAAGGTAGCAGTACTGGAATCTCATATAATTTGTGCTCAAAACACACTAGGTTAGGCTGAGATATAGTGACTATGATCAAGTAGGACATCTTATTCAAATACATAACTCATCTAAACTAATACTAATTGTCCAACAACAGGTCTGATATTCCATTATTCAACCTATATACTGAAACCATCTTAACTATGGAGTCCCTCTATACAGAATATAATTATTCAACAACAGGAACAAAATTACTAAAAATGCATTATGAATACTGAATTTAACTTTGGTCTTCTAGCCTAATCTTTAAAATGCTATTCCTCATACTGACAAAATAAATAAATTTCTGGAGAAAAAAGCTATTCTCCAAAGCACTTGAATGCAGAAGCAATGGATAGAAACTATTCAAAAGAAAAGAACCACGCTAGAACTAAGGACAAATTTCCTGATCGTTAGAACAATTAATCAGTGGAACTACTTGCCTCCAAAAGTTGTGGGTATTCCAACACTAGAAGTTTTTAAGAAGAGATTGGACAACCATTTGTCTGAAATGATGTAGGGTTTCCTGCTTGGACTAGAAGATTTCCAAAGTCCCTTCCAACTCTTATTATTCTGTTATTACAGTCAATTAGTATGTATGCCTCACCGTTTTCTTTTTTTTTCCCTTTTACAGAACAGAGAGATTGGAGAGGAAGGGACAAAAAGAGAGAAAGCAAACACATAATGGGTAATATTCATTGTAAGGAATGTGCTAGTGCAGGCTTTTTGCCTAACACACTTCAGGCTGTGCATTCCTTTTGATGTGTATTCCCCATTGTGTGCCTGCTTTTTCTCTTGCAATCCCTGCTTGCCTAATGAATGTAAATACAAACATTAATTCCCTTCTTGCTAATTATCTCAGGGCTTAGGTAAGCATTCGAAAGGGTGGGGGAGTAGGGGGAAAGGAAAGCTGCAGTAAAATCTTAAGCAGTCACGTGTTTTTTCACTTAGTATTATGCAATTGTCATAGCTAAACAAGAACTACCTACATGCTGAATTTTTTCAAGCAAAATTATTTAAAAATTGTTAATTGCCAAAATTATGAGAATTTTATATGAAAACATGATTCATCTGTTTAATCCACTTTAGACAATTTCCCAACGTAAAAACAAAGTTTAGAAATAAAAGAATTTCAACTGATCAGTCTAGTATCATAGGATTAACTTTTTCACACCTTCAGTCTGTCTGTTTTGCTATTCTTGGTTTCCTGGCTTCCTCAGAAATTTAGCTCTTTCTTTTTCCTCCAATTACACAACTAGACACAAAGTTTGAAATCTCACAGCCAGTACAAAATATAATCAGAATAACAGAATAACAGAGTTGGAAGGGACCTTGGAGGTCTTCTAGTCCAAACTCTGCTTCGGCAGGAAACCCCACACCACTTCAGACAAGTGGTTATCCAACATCTTCTTAAAAACTTCCAGTGTTGGAGAATTTACAACTTCTGGCAGCAAGTTGTTCCACTGATTAATTGTTCTAACTGTCAGGAAATTTCTCCTTAGTTCTAAGTTGCTTCTCTCCTTGATTAGTTTCCACCCAATGCTTCTTGTCCTGCCCTCAAGTGCTTTGGAGAATAGCTTGAGTCCCTCTTTTTTGTGGCAGCCCCCGAGATATTGGAACACTGCTATCATGTCACCCCTGGTCCTTCTTTTCATTAAACTAGGCATACCCAGTTTCTGTAACCATTCTTCACACGTTTTAGCCTCCAGTCCCCTAATCATCTCTGTGGCTCTTCTGTCTCCACATCTTTTTTACACCGTGGCAACCAAAACTGGATTCAGTATTCCAAGTGTGGCCTTACCAAGGCATTATAAAGTGGCATTAACAGTTCACGTGATCTTGAGTCTATCCCTCTGTTTATGCAGCCTAGAACTGTGTTGGCTTTTTTGGCAGCTGCAGCACACTGCTGGCTCATATTTAAATGGTTGTCCACTAGGACTCCAAGGTCCCTCTCACAGTTACTACTATTGAGCGAAGTACCACATATACTGTAGCTGTGCATTTTGTTTTTCTTGCCTAAATGTAGAACCTTACTTTTTTTCACCACTTGAATTTCATTTTGTTAGATAGCGCCCAGTGTTCAAGTCTGTCAAGATCCTTCTGTATTTTAAGCCTATCTTCTGGAGTGTTGGCTATTTCTGCTAGGTTGGTGTCGTCTGCAAATTTGATGAGTTCCCCATCTATCCCCTCATCCAAATCATTGATGAAGAAGTTGAAAAGTACCAGGCCTAAAACAGAGCCTTGGGGTACCCCACTGCATACTTCCCGCCATGTAGATGCAGTTCCATTGAGGACTACATGTTGAGTGCGGTTGGTCAGCCAGTTACGAATCCATGTGGTGGTGATACTGTTTAATCCACATTTAATCATATGATCAGCAATATATTTCTCTGTCTCACCTTCACCTATTTCATGGGGTTCCCTAAAGGAATCTATCACATTACCAGAACTTGTATAAATTATTTCTCTGGGCAGTTTAATATGAGATTTATTTCAAAACATTAATAACTATTCATATTAGCAGAATAAGTTCAATCAAAAACCACATGAATCTGAATTTTGCCATCAGTCTTGGTTATACAAGTTAAATTTGGAAAAGGACTCTGACTGTGGGCTAAAATTAGCACGTAAATGACCTCAAATGATCGTTTGAAGTCAATTATAGCAATAGATTTAGAAATGAAGTGAAATCCTCCACAAGCCACAAAATGGAGTAGAGAATCAAACTCAGCTTACAAGTGGGTAAAATGGCTGGGGCTGCTGTGAGCTGAAATCCAACAATTGTGGAGGGCTACAGGTTTTGTATGTATATATGAGGTATCAAAACTTTGAAATGTACAATATCCATTTCCAATGCACACATAGCACACAAGATAAGCAAAATTTCTCCAAACATTTTGCCTATTTGAAATGAACACAGAGGTAATGTTCACTCAGCAATTTGCACTCTTGAAAACAGGCATGCAACTCTAAGGTATATAGGCATATACCGTATGCATTGTTATGTACATTGCTGGTACTGATGTTATATTTTGATTGTAAGCCATCTTAAGCCATTTGGATTCAATACCATATTCATTTTAAAATTAAATAATTGTAGAAAGTAATAGAACTGCTTGTTCAAGCTTTATCAGGGTAGCAATGTGCATGCCAAGGCTATTGGAAAATGACCTCAAGTATCTTATCAAATGAAAAATGTGGCCACTGTGCTCCTTTTAGCACAAATTTCATTTTGAGAAGAGCTGGAAAAATGATGTTGGGGAGGCTTCAACAAGGAAGGGTATCCGTTTGTGCTCTCAGTTCCATTAATAGAGGAAAAGAAAGTGTAAATTAAAACTATTCATTACAATAGCCGATTTAATTTCTCACTTTTGGTATGGGGATTCAAAATTAATTAACTCATAAAAAATTGTCTATAACAATCTGCATGATTGGAGGGTTCAGTTATTACCTTAGACAATGACTACTCTCAAGTTTTAGAATACCACATTTTAAGATCACAAACTAGAAATAATACCCTGTTTCCCCCAAAATAAGACATCCCCTGATAATAAGCCCAATCGGGCTTTTGAGCGCCTGGCAATGAGGCCAAGCGCTTAATTCAGGGTTCAAAAAAATATAAGACAGGATCTTATTTTCGGGGAAACACGGTATAAAAATTGGGAAATCAGAATCATAGAATTGTACCAAAAGGAAATACAAATAGCTTTATTAAGGTCATTAACCAGCAGAAACCAAAAGGCAATAAGAACATGACATATTTATAATATATAAATACGTAAGGAAGTTTTATTGAACAAATAATATCACAAGGACAGTCTAAGAGATGACAATCCCTATACTGAAACAATGCATTTTATCCTGCATGACTAAAAACATCACAGCTGATTTTTCAATACTGAAATTCAGTATCCTGAAGCAATAAACAACAACAAACTTTATAAATTTAGATGAAACTGAAACTGCCAGCCAGGACAAATATATTCAAAAATGTCTATGCTAAAAGAACAGAAAAACCCTATAGTGGAAAAAATGTTATTTTTAAAGTAAGGTTATTTCAGTGTAACCCTCAAGCTGCCAAACACATGACCTATTTTGAGCTGTGCATGTTTGGTAACCACACTGTGGTTTCCAGTACAAAAGCAAAATCTAACTGGCTCAGGATTTCTTGACATGAAGGTTATTAAAGACAGTCGCAAGCTTAGTCCCAATACCATGTTTGTGTTACATTCACATAAATAAATTCAAATGTACAAGAAAATGCTGACAAAAGAGCACAATACTATGGGTTATATTTGCTTCATCTAGAAAGTATCAATGCCACAATGCATCTAAGAAGGCTTGCAGAATACTGATAATTTTCATAGATTCTTATCCAAGTAACTAAAGGAGATCAGGCATAGCCTTAGGATCAATACAACAAAGGCAAAAGTGCTGGAAAAGACAGTAACTATTTTATGTCATGGGTATTTGTTTTTGCCCAATTAGCTAAATTATACACACCCATGTTTCCCTGAAAATAAAACCCTGTCTTATATTTTTTTGAACCCTGATATAAGCACTTGGCCTTATTGCCATGCACTCAAAAGCCCGATTGGGCTTATTATCAGGGGATGTCTTATTTTGGGGAAAACAGAGTACTTTGTTTATGGGCGGATTTCTAAATAATTTGTGTGCTGCTTTATATCCTTTTCACAGACATTTGAACAATTTGTTTCATATTTCTGACATTTTTTAAAATTTTCATTCATTTTCAAAACTGAAGAAAAAGTTCTCAGTATTTTAATTTTTAAAACTCAAGTTCTAGAAGTACAAAAAACAATAGGTAAATTATGCTGTGGTGTGTCGTAAGGGCATAATAAAGTCCCTAATGTGAAAAATCTTAATATGTGTCCTATTCATAATTTAAATTACTGAAAATAATTTTATTTAATTTCATACTAATTTTAGTTTCCTAATATTTCTGCCTATATCTATTTTGAAATATATTAAATAAGTACATAACCAACCCTATATATATATAAACATATTTTTGGAGTATTCTACACCTAAGGAGTTTTCTGAACACACCTCTGTTTTAGGGTTACAAAATGTGGTATCTCGGTGACTCAAGGTTATTATTCTCGACATGATGTTGATAGAACAGGTTTCTTCTAGAGCTTCTGAGTCGATGATGGTAAGCTGATGTTGACCAGATGGTTTGGATTTGGGCTCCTATTAAAAATCTTAATGCTGCAACAGCATAATTTACCACTACTTGTAGTATAATCTATGGGGCAAAACCAGATAAAATGCCAAATTAAATATCCTAACAGGAACATCTTAGTTATTATGGGCTGCTAAGCAACTAAGGTGAGGACACAGGTTAACAAAGAATGGAAAATAGACAGAAGGAAACAATTTGTTGCTAATGTTGCAAAGCATTTGCAAACTTTCTGACTTAATATTATGAGGGATTTACACTTAATAACAATAGTCGCAACCCATCTATTTAGAAGTATAAAAAAATCATAATTAGACTTGATATTAAGTAACATTTTATAACAAGTTACATTATCTCTACTAGAACTGCAAAAATGCAACTATAATTAAAATAAATAACATAATAAATGACAGAGGAATAATATGGGTGCTAACACTCAGACTCACATTTATCGCTATTAGGTATCTAAGGACATCCTGCCTACCTGGCCAGATTTCACAACTATTCCTAGATTTCAGTTTAAGAAACCTAAATATAAACTTTTAAGTTAGCCAGTAAATTTGAACAGTAACTTTCAACTTATTCAATAAATTATGGCAATTCAATTTTATGCTTGCACAGTTAGACTGTAGCACAACTTGAATGCCATAATCATGGAAAAAGAAACATAATACTATGCTGCCACACAAGATGTTGAAGATTTAAATAGAAGTTATTAATATGAAGATTGCCAATGGGCAGCTACTATACTTAGTTGTAAATGTTCACTGACATTTATTGTTTAAAAATCAAGTGTTCTAAGGAGGTCACTTCTAGAAAAACTCATGTTAAGAACAGCCTCTGAAAAAACTACTGCACAAAAACAATTTTAAAGAATCATACTTCAAAATATTACATATACAGTTCTTTTCATTTCTAAAAAACAAATATATAATTTTCTCTTCCACAGAAATATAGTAATACCGGCATTCAGTAATATAACAATCAATTACTAAAATATAGAAAAATGTAAAATCTCTTATGTTGGATTCAATTCCCAACTGAGACTCCATATATTTCTCATAACGAGACAAGTTGTTTGTCATTTTCTTCTTCCAGGGTTGTTTTTTGTTTTCAAACTTCCCAGCCCTATGCAGCCTTGGTATTTCCCAGAATCTTCTTTCCAAATGCTAACCAGAATTGACTTTGCCTAGCTTTTTCAGACCAGCCCAAACTGGCTAGTTATTATGCAAGTAAAACAAGTCCTATTAAAATAATCACATAAAAACAGGGAGCAATGTTGTGGCTTTCTGATGGAGCCATCTATATCAGGGGTCCACCACCCCAGTCCATGGACTGGCACTGGACTGCGGCATGCCAGAAACCAGACCGCGCAAACAAGTGAAGCTCCATCCATGAGATGCAGGCAACATGTGAAACCACACCATCCGGGGAAAAACCTCTCTCCACAGAACCGGTCCCTGGTGCTCAAAAGTTTGGGAGACACTGATCTATATATTACTAAAATTCTGATTCCAGCAACCTTTAACTGAACGAAACGGTGCATCACAGGACAACACTTTTTGAACCAAGGTACCTCAAATAGGCTAACTTATAGAATGCATCCAAATCTGACACCCATAATTACTATGAATTGAAATTTGGCAAATCTTATAAAATATAAATATTTTTTTTATAAATACATAAAAAATTATCATAAAACAGTTTATCACATAACATAAACTGTCATAAAGGATTTCCTGTGCTGATGTTTTGACTGTGCTATACAGTTCAGTGTGGGCTATTTTCAAGACACACCTCTGAATCTATCCCAGCTTTTCCAATGAAGGTAGTACATTAGAAGCTCTGCCATTGTTGAGAGCATTGAGGAATCTGACAATATCTCTGAAAGGATGACTCAAAGGTCACGTGTTGTCTAGTAAAGATATAAAGCTACAATGCTCCTTGCAAATACTATCAGTACTTCTTGGAATGTTCACAATAAGGAACATTCATTTGTTAATTTATTTTCAATACACATAATAGCTATTAATTTTCAAGAACAGGATCAAGAGGGCTACGCAGAGTCCTATACAGTCACTACACAGCAACAGCCATTTTTTCAACCTCCACCTCCAGCACAATGACCCTACATATCCCAGAAAATTATTACCAAGTCTAAAGGAATTCTCCAGAGGTAAGGCAAAGGAGTAGCTGAAAAGAACAAAGGGAGCCTGCAATTAATCTA
This sequence comes from Ptyas mucosa, assembly GCA_012654045.1. Lineage (NCBI taxonomy): Eukaryota > Metazoa > Chordata > Lepidosauria > Squamata > Colubridae > Ptyas > Ptyas mucosa. The sequence continues at coordinate 5,117,184 of WNWU01000018.1, forward strand.
TCTATCTGTAGAAAGCATTTTGCCAGGCCTTTGGGTGAGGGGAAGATGAGAGCTCCACTGCTATTGATAAGTTAACATTTTATCTTTGGGAGCTGGGTGGGGAGGAGTGAGGGTGGATGAGGGGTGGCCTGTTTGGGAAGTTTATTCTAATCTTGTAAGCTGCTCAGAATGACTTATATGAAATGGAAGACTGTAACTATATTCTATATTTCTATTCTATTCTATTTATTTATATTCATATAAATAAAGTCTTACTTTAAATAAGGCTGATGGATACTTTTGGTGGTGGGGAGAATATAGTTTCATTTATATACTGAAATATACTGCAGTGGTATCTTGGTATTTGTTGTTAATTGGTTCTGGGAAGTGCAAAAAATACTAAAAAGGAGTGCCAAACCAACCATGTGACTTACCATGTGACCTTTTGTTTCTTCTGGGAAGGACCTCTTGTCTGTCCCTTTTCCTATGTCAGTGTACTTCCCAGTATGGCAGACTTTCTGTCCGCCCTCTGCGACCCTCCCCCCTTTCCTATCACAGCACAATGAGTACCAAACAAATGGAAACTGTATTCTACAATTTAGAATTTACTCCAAGTCAAATAAATTCAATATTCTTTTGACCAAAAAAATATCTTCTGTGGTTTAAAAATGGTGTTAATGCAAATTAGTTATGTACCTTGATAGCAGAGAAAAGAGAGAACACTTCTCCCATATGTGGATGTCCAAATTTTAAACTAGAAGAAATAGTCCTAATAATCTCAGGCAAACTTTAAAATACTTTATCATTCTTCTGGTTACTATATTATAAAGCATAGGGTTTTTTCATTTGTATCACCTCTTTTACAAATAAAAATAAACATCTGAGTTTATACTGTGATTTCAAAATCAGTGGTGTCTCCCGCAAAACACAATCCCAACCCAGTAACATAGGTTATCATCACACAAATGCCACCTTCTGTACTTGCATCGTAACCTCTGACACAACATGGCATTTGCATGAGATTGTTACACATTCTTCATCATTTGGATCCTTGCCTGCCTTGCAGATGCCACGATGGAAGCTGCACTGGAAACCATTCCTAAAGGCAATGAATGCTTTTTAAAAGAGTGTGACTTTAAAATCAGTTGTTCTTTTCAATTCATTCAATTGCAGATGTTCCACTGAGAAATTATGCTGTTTTTTCACTTTTCAATGACCACAAATTTAAATAGAATAAGAGTTTGGTATCAATCATTTTCAGTGTTTATGTGTAGTGATTATTATTATTTAATTTTAAATAGACACACATGGATAGTTTACCAAATATAATTCATAAACAAAATAAATAGTCTATACCAACCTTTCAGACCTCAAGGACCACTAAATTCATAATTTTAAATCCCGCGGACCACTAATGTGATCTGCCTAATGACCAGCTGGGTGGGCGTGGCTAGGTGGTCATGTGACTGGGTGAGTGTGGCCAACTTGATGTCACTCACGTCAAGGGGCACCTTGCCAACCTCTACTCACCCCTCCCTTCCCAGCCACTCCTTGTCTCCCTGCCCGGGCTCCTTAGGGCCCCAACAGGAAGCAGTTGTTGGAGCTAAGCAGCCACCTGAGAAAGAGTTGGCAAAACAGCTCAGTTCAAATTGGATCCGACCAAGAAGGAGACTCAGTAGAAGCACCTCACTGAGGACTACGAGCATAGGCTTTCCAAGCAGAGGGAAGACCTGCGGGAGTGCAAGGTCAGGTACAGACACCTGGAGACTCAGCGGGCTGAGATGGTCAGCCAGTTCCAGGCCATGATGCAGTCCCACTGGAACAAGGTCCTCCAGCTCTTTGCCACCAGTAGCACTTCCCTCCAGCCTTTGCCCAAAGGCCCCCACCAGGAGGCTGAAGCAGACCCCAAGTTGGAATTTCTGTCCCCCTCCAACCCACACAAGGAGACCCCGAAGGGGGAGACTCTCTGCAACAACACAAACACTCATTGCACATATCTGTCCCAGGGGCCGTAGTTTGAGGACCCCTGATTTAGTGCAATATAAAAAATGTGAATAATTTTTCTGTGGACCACCAAAATTTTCCCATGGACCACCAGTGTCTATGGACCACCAGTTGGTGACCACTGGTCTATACTACTAGAGTAACCATTAAAACCAAGTACAACTACCTGTCCCCTGAACATATTAACCCCAGACCTGGCACCAAAGCTAGGTTTTAAAAGCAATGAGGAACCTCAGGATAGAAGACACCATACTCCAGGATGAACTCAGAGAGCGGAGCCACAACAGAAAAAACATACTTGCTAAGCTGCATAAGGTGACAACATTTAACAGAAAGGACCTGGTGAGCACCGACTCTACCCAATTACCAGGTGGGCAGAAACAATGGAGAAAAACAATCAATAGTTCCCAACCTTTTCGACACCAGGAACCGCTTTCGTGGAAGCCATTTTTTCCATGGAGGATGGGAGGAGGAGGAGGAGGAGGAGGAGCCCACAACCTAGATCCCTTGCATGTGCAGTTTACAGTAGTGTTTGCACTTCTATGAGAATCTAATACGTGATGATCTGAGGTGGAGCTGAGGCATTGATACTAGCACTGGGGAGCAACTGCAACTGCAACTGCAGATGCAGATGCAGATGAAGCTTCACTCACTCACCTGCCACTCACCTCCAGCTATGCAGCCTGGCTCCTAACAGGTCATGGACCAGTACCGGTCTGTGGCCTGAGGAGTGGGGATCCCTGCTTTAGATAACTGAGTTTTTTGTCATGAAAAGCAATAGCACTTATACACTGGCTCATAGTGCTTTACAATTTAAGCCCTAGTCTTATAGTGCAACCCCACCAATCACCTACAATTAAAATGGTTGTGAAGGGGGGGCTACCAAACAGCCACAGCCATTCAGTCTTGTCAGGATTGAGCTAAAATCTGTTCTACCTATACAGACAAAAAACAGCACCAGAAATTGAGTAACTCAAAACTTCATTTGCACAGCCCAGGATTGAAACACAAAGCTGGGTATTACCAGTATAATGATGATTCTGAACCCTAAAACAATGGATAACCTCACTCAGCAAGTGCATATAGATGTTAAACAGCAAAGGAAAAGTCTGGGTCACCCAACATGTGAGGCGTTGGGGTACAATCTCTTCCCTTCCATCAATACCAATGAGGAACAAGGTGAACTACCAGAGCACAGTGCCTCCCACTCCCAAAGTCGGCCCAGAAGGATACCACATCAAAAGTAAACTAAAAGTTCACTAAAAAGTAAACTTGCACAGCAAAATACATCTAATTTGTATTCTACTTTTAATACTTATGAAAGCCCAGTATCTTGTTCCTGAATTATGATAGATCCTGATTAAATCTAGAGAGATGATTCCGGTTGAAATCTTTTCCTGAAAAGTAAGTAGGCTCTATTGAAATCACTGCAATATACAGTGAAGTTCTATAAATATTGACTCAAAAGTATAAGTCAACCTTCCAAAAATTGTTTTTATTAATTCTTTAGAAAAAAACATTTAATTACCAACTTAGGTAATATCTTCCATTATTTCATAGTAGGCATTCACAAATTTGGCACAATGGGGGCCCAGAAAATAAGAGCCATTCATAGTTCTGTAAGGCAACGTACAGTGATATATGATACATCAAGCAGTGTCCATTGTTATGTTTTCAGTTTTTTTCTTCAAGCATTCAAATCGACTATATTTTGTATGATAAGTGAGTCAAGAAGAATATGATAAAACATCTAGTCCACTTTTACATGGTGAGCCTAGGGGTCTACTAAACCATCTCCATTTCCAGTAAGGGACACATACTAATGTACTGTTCAAAACAGACTGTGCCATGGCTTAACTGCTGTTTATCAGAAAATTCTTCATAATACTGAGTTCTAAATCTAAAGTTCTAAAGATCCATTCAAGTATCTTTCAAAATACAGGTGTTAACCCTTGGTCTTTAGTTTTCCAGATCCTCCTCCTCCTTTAAATATTGGAACTTAATTTCTTTTGCTTCATTCCTCCAACAATTTTTCAATTCTCCAGGAGTTTTTAAAGGTTTTAGATGATAATTCTGAGAACACTTCCACTGGCTCCTTCAACAGCCTGGAATATATTTCATATGGCCTTGAAGACATATGTTTATTTAAGGTGGCAGAGAAAATTCCTAGAATCCTTTTCTCTGAGCTGTGTTCCTCCTCCTGTTTGTGTGAGGAATATTAAAAGTGGCTCTCTCGCTCTCTTTGAGAGAAGACAGATCCAAAGAGAGTATTAAACAGTTCCACCTTCTTCCTATTTCCTGTTATTACTTCCCATTTTTCCTGCATAACAGGAAAATCCTAGTTGAGTTTACTTTTATTTTGGATCTACTTTTCCCAAAATTGTTATTCTGTTTTGCATTCCTCACCAGACGCATCTCATTTTAACTTTAATCTCCTTCCTCTATTCCTGCTGTTTCAAATTACTAGTCTGTATTCCCCCACCTTAACTGTTGGTCCCTAACTTCCATTTTCTACAAATTTCTTTTTAGTTTTCAGCTTTTTATTCATCCACATAGACCTCTTAAGTCTTTTCTTTCTATTTTTCCTTTTTTGTGAATTGTTTATTTGTGCTTGTGCTTTCAGTACCATATTTTTGAAGATGTTCTATCTCTCTTGGGATTATTTATCTGTTAGGATTTTGACCATTGCATCTGTTTTCTTGAAGACAAATTTGAATACATTTATAAATTGAGAGAGAGAAGGGTTATGTAAGGCCACTACATGAAAGTTAAAAGATCTATTAGGAAAGGCAATTCCTTTAGCGATACAATATCCCCAAACTAACTCTGCTATATGACATTGACTTTGTGCAATTTGTTTGATCAAAAATTGTCAGGAAAGGCTTGGGCTTTACATGGTAAAATTATCCCATTTCCTTAGGGAGGCTCTCGTTAAGGCAAGAACAACTGATCTACTTCAAATGGATTTAGATTCTTAAGGAAAACAAAACTGGGATTTGGCAGCTAGCCAAAATCACAAGCAAGGAGTGATTTTCTGACTGTTTTGTTATTGTAACTTCATGAAAATATGCCAAGTCAAACATCTAGATAAATTTGTGATAGGGCTGACATTAGTCATCATTTCAATTAGTATATAACATTCTGATGTCAAAAAGAATTGCCACATCTTACACCAAGTTACACTGACCTGATTACATACACAGAGGTATAAAATGAATCTACTGTAAATAAATACATATAGGAATGACCACTAAATGACCACTAAATGATATAGTATGGGTTTCCAATAAACAGCAATAATGTAGCGCAGAATTGGTCAAGATGAATGGCACAATATGTTCTACTACAAACAGTAGTATTCATCCTACATATTTTAAAATCTCTTTTTTTTACCATTATACAAGCTAAATGCATATTCCATATTTATCTCTACATTATTCTTCTATAAAACTATTGTTCTTGTGACAATATCCTGATGAAACCTTTTGCCATGTTCATCATAGACTGCACCTAGATTTTCAGTGTGAATGCAGAAAATAAATCTTCAGTGACATGTAGCACTTCATGGCCTTCATGCTGTAAAAGGTTTGTCAAATAGCTGCATGTAGTTTGATGTTCTGCCAAGAAAATTCTCAACGACATCCTTGGATGCTTTCCAGGTGATTTTTTCTGGCCCCACTAACAGATCTACGAAGCACTTGTCATTGATGACATATCTCATCTGCGGACCAACAAAAATGCCTTCCTTAATCTTGGCATCAGTTATTCTTAGAAACATCTGTCTCAAATAATGAAAACCTTCACTTGTTCATTGCTTTCATAAAAATTTTCATCAGTCTGAATTTTATGTGAAACAGAGGCAAACCCCCCCCCCCCAAAAAAAACTGTCAGATCATCAAGTGGTTTATGTGCCATGATTTTCTGGCCTGGGACCAAATTATTTCAGAATGGCCATTTGTTTTTAATGTAATGCTACTCTCTTCATGGCTATCCTATTTACATATGTAACAACAGTACTTGGTATATCTGAGCTGTATTCCAAGCAGCAGAGCCACTACTTTTAGATCTCCAGAGATATTCCAGTTGTACTTGGTGTACTGGATGTGCTCGACAACAGTTCCATGTTTCCACAAAGCAACTTATAATGCAAGCAAAACTCAAGGTTGCAAAGCCATATTTAGAAACTCACTCACCTCCATTATAATAAATCCATAACATGCACCCCCATTCTATCTCCTCCATTTTTACCGAACTCTGTGCCAATGCACTATTTATGTATAAATGTAATAATCTGATAGTTTACCTTGTTCCATAGGTCAATCTACATAAAGCTGGGACTACTAATTACTCTTAGGCAGCAGAGTGTAACTTTAAAATTTTGGAACTATAGTTCCAACACAGCTGAAAAGCACCAGGTAGGGGAAATCAAACCTAACTGTAGATTTCATAAACTTCCTTATTTTTGTCATTTTCTCAGGACTACAAAAAGACAATATGAAATATTTGTAGAAGACCTTATCTAAGACTGGTGGGGTAGATGTAATAGATACATCATAAATTCTGACTTCTTGCCACAAACAAGATTTCTTTCCATATTTAAAACATAAGTTACTTGTTATAGAAAACTACAGATTAAAAAAGCTCAGCTGCATGACTTTCCTGCATCTATGGAAAAAAATTATTCTTTGAGAAGAACTTGAAACTTTATCAATCCCAATTATTATCTTTTAGCATGATTTATAAACTATTATAAAGATGCAATTCAATAAAATCATAAATATTTATAATAGAACATATATTACATTTCAGCTCGATTTTTAAAATAGAAACCAAGTTAATGTTTACAAGATACTTCTTTACAACATATTATATGCAACAAACAATTAGAACTAGTTTACAAGCATCAGAATGACAAAAACGATGGTACCATTATTTCATATGTTAACTAAAAGTTCTAGAATTAGGATTCTTCAACATAGAGAGAATATACTTGGGCAAAACAAATGTTGGTTTGGTGTGATCTCCAGCTACTGTTTTAAACCATTAACCTCTCTCTTTTGAGGTCTGTAGAAACAATTTATAAAGAAACAATTTTGCAGAAACTGTATCAACATCACTACCATCTTGCTTCTTTCAAAGAAGCTTACTGAGAATGATATAAGTATCCTTTCTAAGGATTTCTATGAACTGAAGGGACTTCAGGAAAAGGAAGAATGAGAAAACTGAGGTGGAGATTTAATTATGCCACCTGTATGAATAATATCTGTCCTGCAGAATTACTGTCCCTCTATAGCATGCCAGTCTGCAATGCTACCATCTTTCCTAACTTTAGATATTTATTGAAGAATGTTGATAGTTGACAAGTTAATGTTATTAAAAAATATGTTATTGTAAACTATCATATAAACTGGGAAAATACTAGGAACTTTCCAACAGAACAAAACCAAAGATATTTAATCAATCAAAAATATTAATCTAGTTCAATCTACTAGTAGGTGAGCAAATTACAGTGGGGTACAACTGCTACATGTGTTCTATGCCTACTCTTCAATCATTTTTTGTTTCCTTTTTTGATTAGTAGCCAATATATAAAAGATAAAACAGTCAGCTCCCAAAATACACAACAAAAAAGTTATTTAAGTGCATGCATTTCAATAGATTACACAACATTAAACTGTAAATGTACCACAATAATGTTATCAGGATTTAAATGAGAGTTACATCCCGTAATAATTATAATAAAATCTACAAAGAGAGTAATGGAGAGCCAGTTTGATGTAATGGTTAAAGGCACCAAGCTAGAAATCAGAAGGCCATGAGTTCTAGTCCTCCCCTAGGCACAAAGCCAACTGGGTGACCTTGGGCACTCTCAATTAGCCCTAGGAAGGAAGCAATGGCAAACCACTTCTCAAATCTTGTCAAGAAAACTGCAGTGACTTATCCAGACAGGAGTCAACATTGACCCTGAAGGCACCCTCCTCCCCCACACTACAAAGAGATGAACTCTACATTTTAAATGTTTTACCATTACCACTTTTTTAATGCATGGAGGGAAAAACAACATATTACAATAAATGGAAGTTTCCAACTACCCGTTAGGAAACACAATCTACTTTGTAAAACCACCAGTGCTATGAAACTTAAGCTGATGTGCTACTAACTTCTTACAGCGATTACCAAATCAAAACTACTCCAGTTTTAGTACTGTGCCAATTCTGCAGATCATCTAGCACAACCCACAAACTGTCAGTATATGCATACATTATGATTCTATGTATCAATAATGGAGATACTGGCACTGATGATGTTACCTGGTTTGGGTAATGAAACCTCTGCAAGAAAACAACCAAGCTCAGAGAACACCAAGGACCCCTTGATTCTAAATATGCCTTCACATAAAATGCATAATAGTAAATGTATGTTATTATAATGGCAAATAACCTATTACAATACAGCAATAAAATTATTCAAAACAATGTTTCAATTCATGAAATGCAACAGAATCTGCATTAGTTTCGTATATTAAAATCTAAAGAGTGAAGCCTGTAATTGAGATATTTAAATATTTAAGTGCTCAGTCTGAACTACAGATAGTCCTTGACTTACAACCAAAACTGAGTCCAACATTTATGTTCCTAAGTAAGACAGTTCTTAAATGAGTGTTTCTTCATTTTATGAACTTTCTTGCCATCATTGTTACACAATTGTTAAATGAATCTGGCTTCCCCATTGACTTTGCTTGTCAAAAGGTTGCAAAAGGAGCCTGGTGGAGCAGTGGACTAAAGCGCTGTTAAATAGCACTTAGCTGCCAGCTGCCTGCAATTACTGCAAGTTCGAATCTCACCAGGCTCAAGGTTGACTCAGCCTTCCATCCTTTCTACGGTAGGTAAAATGAGGGCCCAAATTGTGGGGGGCAATAAGCTGACTTTGTATAAATATACAAAAGTATGAAGGCTATTGCTTAACACATTGTAAGATGCCCTGAGTCTCCGGAGAAGGCTGGCATATAAATCAAATTTTAAAAAAAGGGTGATCACATGACCCCGGGACACTGCAACTGTCATAAATATGAATCTGTTGCCAAACATCTGAATTTTGATCACATAACCATGAGGATGCTGCAATGGTTGTAAGTGTGAAAAATGGTCTTAAACCACTTTTTTCAGTGGCATTGTAACTTTGAATGAACTGTTTTAAATTGAGGACTACCTGTATAGTATAAAACATGTTATTAGTACATGGCATCTATTTTAGTACTTAATATCCAATTCACATTTCTTTCTTTTATTAAAATTACTTCAATTAAAATATGTGTTGGTATTTAGAACTAAAATCTCACATTTGGGCCTACAAGTGTATAAAACTATGTTTTGTCTTACAATGCACCAGCTATATAAACCATGAAGGAAGAATAAAGAAATGTGCAGAAATATATAATAAACAATTATAAGAGCTTGTAGGAAATTAACGGATTATTTGAACAGGAATTCTAGTAATAAATTTAGCATAGCGCTCCAGTTTTAAAGACAAATAAGCTTTTTAGATTTTTTTTTAAAAAGCAAACAGAAGCAGCTGCCCAGCAAGACCAGGAAGAAAACAGTAAGCACACGATTTCTAAAGCAGAATGGAGAGAAAAAAAAGAACAGCTTGAACTCTGAACAAACTTTGCAGGCTTCGCTCTCTATATAAGGCCCAAATCTATCCAGTTCCTCTTTTATCCCCAACCCACCCGAATAACCAATTGTCATCAGCATCTACCTGTATAACCGATCAAAGAAATGTGAAAACGCGGGTACTTTCGACGGGACCAAACGAGCGCTTAATCCTATCAAGTGCAAAGGTTCTCGACACAAGAGAAAAACAATGAAATGTTTAGGCGAGCGCCGTCCGACAAAATGTTGAAAGGAAAGGCTGATCCCCCCCTCCCTTTTTTTTTATCCTTGACAGGAAAGGAGATTAAAAGGTGGGAAAGAGCGTGGAGAAGTTGTTTCTCTCCAAGTGTGAACGCGAAAAAGAAGAGAAGGCAGGGAAGGCGCCAAAAGGAGATTACGGGGCTCTGCCAGGAAGCGGCCGCCCACTCGAGAAAGGCCCGGGAAAACCACCCTCCCCAACACGGCACCTGTAGCCCCAGGCCAAGCGCGCCGCGACGCCTCGTGGACCCGGGGAAATGTACCTTTGAGCTGGGGCAGCGGGAAAAGCTCCACTTGGCTGCTCTGGCTGCGGAACTGCGACGAGCCCTGCGACCGCTTCTGCTTCTGAGCCTTTCGCACCGACCTCCGGGTGAAGCCATCCACTTTTTCCGCGGCGGTGATCGCCGTCGACATGGCGGGGCTCGCAGGAGACACAGGCGGGCCCGTTTTTTCCTCGAAGCATAAACTCCACGCCGGAAACTGAAAGCCAAGCAGCGCTGGGTCGCCCCTTAATGGAACATCTCCCCCGGCCCCGGGGGTGAAGAAGGGAAGGAGAGACGCTTTGGAGCCGGTGCCCGAAAAGCTCGTACAAGGGGTCCAAACTTGGGGAGAGATTTCCTTGGGGGGGGGGAGGCGGAAGGAGCCTCCGAAGGGACGGGCTTCCGATTCGACGAGAGGCTGGTTTAATCCGATGCTTGTCCGCAAAGGGAGGCTCCAAATCCGATCCTGTCGAAGTTTTAAAAAGACGGGTCTGGAGATACCACGCCGCGTCAGGCAGGTAGGCAGGCAGGCAGGCTCCCCAGGACGGAGCCGCAGCAACCAGAATCCCGAGGAAAGTTTCTACTCCGCCTCGCGGTTGCACCCGCCTCGCCTTCGCCGCCCGCCCGCGAGCAGCAAACTTTTTAGCAGCGGCGCGCGCGGAGTCGACTGCGCGGGGAGCTGTCTCAGAGGTCGCCCTGGCAGGGTAAGAGCCGGAGCTTAACAAAGAGCCGGGGGAGAAGCCCCGGAGAGGCCGGGCGGTGCAGCCCTTCAGCCCCCATCGGGAGCTCCCTCGGACTCTCGGGCCAACATCCCGTCGCGCTGCTTTCTTCCTGCTCGGGTAGACGCCGCTTCCTCTTTCCTGGGGCTCGGGGGGGGGGGGGGCGACGCGGTGTGGTGCGGCGCGGCTTAACCGCGAGCAGGGCGAAAGCTCCCGCTTCCAGAACCAGCGCGCAACCTGCTGGAAACGCTCGAGCAACAAGGACAAGAAGAGTTCCGAGTCTGGAGCGGAGGCGGGGCCAGAAGCAGCGCCAGAACTCGGGAATAGGGGAGGGGATTAACAAGGGGTGGGGGGTGGGGGGAGGGAAAGGAAGCGGTTGGAACAACCGTTAAGAGGAAGGCCGGCCGAAGGACGACGGACAGGAGCGGCCAGCCAATTGGGAAACGCGAGCTCTCCGTATTACCATAGAAGGCGGAACAACAGAAAGCAGCCGGCTTTACAGGAGGCGAAGCGACTGACAGCAGAACGGCCCAACGTGAGAAGAGGGAGGGTGGGTG
>WNWU01000018.1:5129482-5189336 GCA_012654045.1 Ptyas mucosa
CCCCCCCCCCACTAAAAAGACATAGGAGAACTCAGGATTTGTCAGATGGGAAAGATCAGGTCCACAATTAAACTGAAGTAATAATGCTACTCACACCTGTGCGCAGGAATATTCTGAACTGATAGTTAGCACCTGCTAGGCATTAGATAAGGGTCAGTAGAATTCAAGGGGGCGGAGTTAGACACACACAGAGAGGGAGGAGGGAGAGAGGGAGGGGGAGAATGAGAGAGAGCAGTTTCTCACTTCAGCAAGATAAATAGTTATCCAGCTTGTTCAAACTCAGACCCCTACCAAAACATTTTGATTAATCATGGCAATTGCCATATTATAATACCAGTCAAGTATCATGGCTATTAGTTTATGTTTTAATCTGGGAGAAGGGTGGGATACAAATTAAATTATAAAATAAAAATAAAATAAAATTATAAATATATTTCAATCTTTTCAATGTATATGCTTTACTGTATTTAAATTGGATGGGCTTATATTTTCTTCAATGAATCCAGTTTGATGTAGTAGTTAAGAGAGTAGCCTAAAAGTCAGGAGACTTATGTGTTCTAGGTTTCCCTTATGCATGAAAGCTGACTAGGGAGCTTTGGGTGAGCCACTCTTTTTTTCAACCCAATCCACTTCCTGAGTTGTTGTGGAGAGAATAGGAAGTGGAAGAATTAGGAATGTTTGCCACCTTTAGCTAGCTAACTAGGTAAACAGACAAATGTGGGATAAAAATCTAATAAAACAAAATAATGGTTCAAAACAATTCAATTTTTTTGTCTATGTGCAATATCATCCAGAGCCATAATGCTGAATCAGAGCTATAATTTAAAACAAAGCCCATTTCACTTAATAAAAAGTATTACATACCAAAGTCTCCATAAATATCTTCCCTATATATCTGACAAGGCCTTCAACAGACTGGCCAAAGGCTCTAGAAGCTGTTGTCCTGTGTGCTACTTGTCTGAATGCAGTCAGCTTCAACTGTAATCACTGTCGTGATCTGTATCTCAGCATATAGTCTGTATAAATCAGATTGTAACTGTCTGCTGTTCTTTATATTTATCAAAAGTTCCAGTTCATCTGATGGTTCAAAGAATGTATTAGATAGATAGATAGATAGATAGATAGATAGATAGATAGATAGATAGATAAACACAATCCAAACAACACAATCCTTTTGAGAAAATATGTTTGGAAACGCACATGGTGAAACTAGGTTTTTTTTTTAAATGTTTTAAATAATGATTGTGTTTATTTTTAGAATATCCTAGATTGGCTTTCTATTTCCTTTTCATTTGCTGTTGGTTTTGGCCTGGTTTAGATTTTCTTTTGAATACTGTATTGTAATTTTGTTATGTTTTGTATTGATACTTTGTTTCTTCAATGAAAAGAAAGATCAGTTCTAACACAATGCAGATGTTAAATGCAGATAGGTATTATGGGTCTGAAACAGATGGTTTTGCTTTTTCTTTAGCTTAACACAGGAGTGGTACTTCACATACTGTTAGTGAAATTTGTATTATTTCTGAGAACTAATTCATAAAAATCAAAGAGTACAGAGTGTATGGATGCAATGCATAGGGGGGAAGCAAACATATCTGAGGAAACTTTTTTTAAAATCCCTATTTCTTTTGCCTTTAGTTCATCACTTATTTTTAAATTGTATTGTATGTATTAAATAAGACTTTATCTGCAAACAAAAGCTTATAAAATATGAGTATTTTAAAAGGATTATTAAAACTTAGCAAAGCTAATCAACCTGAATGAGAGTCAAGCCCACACCCATCAACAATAAATTGCCTAATATATAATATCAATACTGTAACACACATTCAATATTTGTTGATTTGCAAATTTTAAATCTTGTCATTTCCCCTGTCTTTTAACAAGGGACACTAGGAATGGAGGAAAATGCATGAGAAATAGCATTCCTGCATGGCTTGGGCATCATTTCAACTATACCACTAGCAGTTATCTGAGTAGTGTTGGCACATCAGACTAGCTCCCAAAAAGCAGGTGAAATGTTAATGCTGCATTGTAAAGCACAGCAATATGCTTTGATTAAATCGTAGAATGGCTGCCCAGAATTCCCAGTAAGTAAATTTTCCCAGCAACATGTGTAAATAGCTATGCCACAAAACTGACAACATGAGGCAAAGTTTTGGGGAGACAGAACATGGGATAAACATATCCTAAAAAAAAAAATCAATATTCCTCCATGCCAAACCTTTATCTGGAGCTATCCTTAGGTCATAACTTCCTATCCCAATTGGACTAATGGTCTGAATTGTTTAGTTGCATTATGAGGAAATGGATAATAAATTTGAGTCTAATGCATATTGAAATGAAAACTCTTTAGGTTTAGATACTTGATTGCCTTTTCTCAATGCGAGACTGAAATTTATCCTCTGATCCAGTGGGGTTTAGAGCCAATCCTTCTTTCTCATTCTTCATTTGATGATGATGATGTCGATGACAATGATGACAATGACGATGGTAGGTGTTTTTGAGTTTTAGAGGTTTGCATGATTGACATTTCTACCCTGAGATGCTCTAGCACCCAATTTAACTCTCACATATGGGGTGAGATGGAGTGCTGGGATCTTGACACGAGCACTGTAATTATGGTGCTTAGTTTAATGTATTTCTATTATTTTAATGCCATCTTCTGATTTTCTGTACTGTACATTTCCTACCCTCCTGCAGAACGAATAGGTAGAAGATACTACGGCAATTCTGCTAGCAGAGTGGGAGTATATCACTCTGCTCCCATCCAATATAATTAGAGTATAGAATTGCTCAGTTAAGTACAGCCTTGCTTAGTTAATCCTCTCCAATAATCAGTTTGCATTTTGATCTGTAACCTTGGCTTTGCTGCCTTCACCTGTTGTCATTTGTATTTTTTATGTGATTCTGCCATTGAATAAATATTGCCAGGCAATATTTATTCAATGGCAGAATTGTTTAAAAGACCAATGTTGGATTTTTTTTTCTATTCTAAAATCATTAATATTTAACCAATGCTCTTCCCTTAAATCTATAGATTATAAATCCTAATAATTTGATGTAGTGCCATTTTACAGGAATAGAAGATGTCTTTGTACAAATCCAATCTGATGAAGCATTTATATCAATTACCATTTACCATTTTTAAAAATACCACCAATAAAATTGTAATTTTTAAACTCTGAATTTATTGCTTTGAAAATGCAATTGCAATTGCTCTAATAATTCAGGTGGCAAATTCCTTTTAATGGTTCTTTTTATAGAATATAGGTTATAGCAAAAAAAGAAAAAATAAAGTTTTAATTAAGGCTGGCTTTAATATCTCTCTGGTAAATATAGTAAGAACATTTTGTCATTACATAATAATAACCAAAATAGGCCAGATCAACTTTCTCTAGCTTTGTCATCTATTCATTTATTTTTAGCATTTCCTTTGTGATAGCTAACCCCAAATGGTTTAGCAAATAGAGGATCTACAATAAGTACAATTTTACATGAGTGATATAAGCACAATTGTTGATAGAAATCGGTATATACTTTATGGGTTTTTTTAAGGAGAACCATTAAACCAAAATTAGTGTGCTGTGTGAAATCGATCAGTTACTGTCCTAAAGGAGAGCTTTCACAACATACTGTTGTGTTTTCTCTATCCTTGCTTGATATGTTGGGTTGGCTTTCTGTCCTAGAGATTGTTTTTTACAGGATCAATCCACCTCTCTCTCTCTGCTTTTTGTCTTAAAGTAAGTTAAGAAAATAGAGTAAATATGAAACTGAATCCCAATAGCATTCAGACTTGTATACTACTGTATATATGTCCCCAACAGTTCTGGGTCCTCATTTTACCAACTTTGGAAGGATGGAAGGCTGAGTCAACCTCGAGCCCCATCAGGATCAAACTTCGAGTTGTGGGTAGAGTTGGCCTGCAGTATTGAATTCTAATCACTGCACCACCAGGGCTCAACATCAGACCCAGCAATCTAATTGTGTATATAATTCTTTTCCTGAGTGCAGTCCAGTGCCATGTGAGGGGGAAAAAACCTTGCTTGATGCAGTTTACAGTATTTAAGTAAAACCTCTTAAGGTTGCATCTCAAAAGTGTTTGACACATAATGGTTGGGTTAATTAATTATATCAAGTCAGGAATGGCAGCTTTTTTTGTCCATGGGGCAGCATTTCTTCCAATGAGACCATACTTTTCTTTTTGGATCTAGGATTTTATGAGGAGTTCTCAGGACATTTAATGAGGAAAATCAGCCTGATTCTTAAAGGATTCTCAGAGTTTTTAATGATTGTTCTATTTAACTTACTTAATTTAATTTTTTTTCCATCCTGTTTATCAGGCTTGCCCCACCGTACATTAGGGAGAATAATTGGGGGTTGCTTTTTTCTTGGTAGGTGATGTTTGGAAGAGGGCAAACAAAGCTGAGGGATCCCTCAATCTGTTTCCTTAACTTGTGAATTTGGAAAAACAAAATTCAAAATAGGAAAGGAAGTACAGCAAAGATGCATATTGTCCTCTTTGATTTCTATAGGGAATATATTATAAGAATGGCAGGATAGGATGAAATAATTGGACTCAAAACTGGAGATTAAAACACTAACAAACTGAGATATGCAGATGATATTACTTCATTAATGTAGGGAAAATTAAGAAGAGCTCACTATGGAAGTAAAAATAGGAAGTGAGAAATCTGATTATTATTAAATATTGTGAAGACTAAGGTAGTTTAAGCTTGCATGCTTGGTAAACTCAATAGTTGATGGGGATGTACCTGGTAGATAGCTTGGTTTTCTAGGACTCAAGAATAAAGAGAGGCAGGTACTGGAGAAATAAAGAATAGATTAATTCCAGCAAGAAAGACAAACCAGATCATGAAGAATAAGAACATTTCACTGACTACAAAGATTATAATATTTAAAACGGTGGTCTTTCCAGAAGTAATGCACAATGTGAAAAGGGGACACTGACAAGGAATGAAAAAATATAGTTGTGTACTAATTATGATTCTAGAAGTAGTTGTTAAGACTAAGGATTGCAAGAAGAGCCCATAAGTACTGGAACAAATAAAAACTGATTGCTCCTTGAGGCAAAGATCAGCAAGCATACCTTGGGCATGTGAGATGAGCAGGTTATGGCCTAGAAAAAATATTATGCTTGGCAAGACTGGAAAGCAGAAGACAGGAATGGATAAGCCAGATAAATAGAATCAAAGAAATTGCTAGTATGTCTTTAGAAAAACACAGGGTTTTTTACAGGGATGAGGTAAGCATATGTCCACATAATCGCCATGCGCTAAACTCTATGGCCTCTAATCATTATATCCCTATAGTTGTTTAATAAGATGGTTTAACTAGTGGGAAAAGTTGAGATTGTCTTATCTCATAAGACTATTGTAAGGATAAAGAAGATGGATAGAAGGAAAGAATAATGTATGCTGCTTTGGCTTTGGTGAAAAGTTAATATATGTAAATATAGTATTCCTGACTTCAGTCTTAATAAGAGTAACAATAACACTTAATAATTTAAGAGTAGTGAATGTGTATGGGGTTCTAGTTTGAAAAGTTGTAGGCTAGTGTTCTGCCCCAGCTACAGACCACAAAGAATGCAGCACACACAAAGTCTGTACAAACCTTAGTTTACTAATTAAGGACTACTAATGAGCTTTGTTGTTAGTTGTTCAAACACAAGTACAGTTTAAATCAGTCTTTTCTGAACAAGGGCTGTTAATTTAACTTCATTAACAGCCGACAAGAGTCCAAGGAATAATAACTCAATTCTGAGGCACAGTCTTTCATATAACCGTAAGCTTACTGTGGTTGGCAGAATGCCCAGAAGCAATTTGCAGGAAAAATAACAAGAGAGAAGCAAGAGCCGATCAGACGGTTCTGGAATCAATATGCGAAGGAATATGAACGAAGTTGTTTTCTGCAAATTGCCTCAGTCGTCGTCATTCCTTAAATAGGCTAGGGGAGTGACCAATTAGCCCCAAGCCTTAGTCTCAAGGAGACCTCCTTCTGAGGAGCCATTCCTGCCTTTTGGCAGCTCTGCGCACCCATGCATTGAGAAGAGGCTCCTCCTCTTCTTCCTCTTCACTTATGGGAGCTTCTGGAGGTTCTGAAGGCCCTGGCTGAATCCCCGCCTCTGACACCAAATCTTCTCCAGCCTCCTCTTTGTCTGACTCGGGTGTCAGCCTCACAGGCTGCTGGCGAATCACCACACCAGCCTCCTCACTGTCGGAATCAGCTACCAGCTGCACAGGCTGCTGGCACGCCACAACAGCTAGGGTTTTAAAAATATTTTATAAATAGCCACTTATCAGTTACTTAACTCCACTTTCTGTTCTGGATGTGGCCTTTTCTTATTGCATTGCTTTGTGTTACCACAGATAATTACAATCTCCAATGACAACTCTGTATATTTAATTTGATATTACAGATATTGGAATATTGCTTTTTGACAGTATTTTATCATTCTTTTAAATGGCTTTTAAAATTCTGTTTATATTTTAATTTTTCATTAGTTAATATGCAGTTACAGTAAGGGTTTGCACAAAGCCAAATAATAACAATCATAACAATTACCTTTCTTCAACCTTCCAAATCTGATTTTCTAGCCAAAAGGGCCATGTGCAGCTACAGTCTTAGTGCTATTTAAATAAGTGTTCTTTCTCACTGGATTTATTTATAAATTTCCATTTGCAATACTGAACAAGAAATTCCTTGCTGAATGTATTTTCTTGCAGATTAAATAAATTGAAGTCTTAATGGGTATTTAACTGTTTATAACAGATTGATGTGGTCTCAGCTCACATTTAAAAACTAAAATATATGAAGAACAGTTGCCAGAATGGGGTATGTCTAGTTTAATGAAAAGAAACACTAAAGGTGACGTGATAGCAGTGTCCCAATATCTAAGACACTGCCACAGAGAAGAGGGGGTCAACCTATTCTTCAAAGCAACAGATGGAAACTGTTCAAGGAGAGAAGCAACCTAGAACTAAGGAGAAATTTCCTGACATAACAATTAATCAGTGAAATAGCTTGCTTCCAGAAGTTATGGATGCTTCAACACTGGAAGTTTTTAAGAAGAGATTGGACAACCATTTGTCCAAAATGGTGTAGGATTTTCTGCTGGAGCAGGAGGTTGGACTAGAAGCCCTTCAAGGTCCCTTCTAACCCTGTTATTTTGTTAGACACATCCTAGGTTGGATTTTAAAAAATATATATTGTGGCCAAGATTTTTGAAGGAAATTAACAAGAATGGTAATTGCTTTTTTTAAAAAAGAAAAAAAGAAATGTTTTCTCCTGTGCTTCTGCATTCTAGCTGTTTGTTTATTGAATTAAGCATAACTCAAACTTTTAAAAGAACTTCGTCTCTGTTTTCAGTCAAATTTGACAGACTATTAAAATTGTTTTTGTCTCAACTGATTAATTAACATATATTTCAGATCAAAAAAATTACACTGTAGTAGAATAAGCTCTACTGTAATATGAACAGGATTAACTGACTGAAAAATACACACACACACACAAAGCATTCCTTTTTCACTGAAAATGGCTGCCAGAAAGGCTTATAAGATTAGTTATTGTAGATTCTGTCAAAAACCTACAAAGATTAGTAATCTTTGACAGATTAGTCAAAGACATGCTAGATCCTGCCATGATATAAAAATAAAAGGTCTTGAAAAGGTAGGGAAAAAAATAACTGATTAATTCTTAGTTTAAGCATTCATATGACTTAAGTGATTGGTTGATTAATTGATTAATTCTTTACCTTTCCTTTAGATGTATATAGCATTTTGTCCTCCAGTTTTCAGTGAGGTAGCTCGGGTGAGAGACAGTGAATAGTCAAAGGTCAAGCAGTGAACGTGGATGAATGAGGCCAGAAAGAAAAGTCGAATCTTGGTCCAATGCTTGAAGCACTATATCACTTGATTTCTTCCCTCTCTGAAAGAGCCAAACATATCTAAACTGGTTGTAGATCTCCTTAGTTGAATTTTGCTATAATTAACAACTTGATACTCATTTTTGGTGGAAGGGCAAGGTAAAAATCCAATTAATAAACCATCATCATTTCTGTTAATGCCATTTAGTTCTCCAGAAAAGTAAACGTTTTGTTTCAAAAACAGAATTCAAGGAATCTAGTTCCAATCTCTTGTCAGGTTTCATCCAGACCCTTATTCAAACTCAACAGGCAGAGGTTCAAGAAACCACTCTTTTATAAATTAGTTCTATTACAGAATTTTTTTGGGGGGGAAGCATAATTAAACAACATAACAACTATCAGCGATAAGCTAGACAGATATTCTCAAGTTCAACTCTTAAGACTCTTTTGTCCTCCTCTGCCAAAACAGATTAAGAGTTGGTTGATTATGGGAGAAATGATGGACATCCATACATTATTTTTCTAACAGATTTGTCTAATCTCAGAATATTTATGTTTGCTTTTCATTTTTCTCCTAGCTCTCATGTCCTTCAAAAATGCAACAGGTCTGTAATCAAAGGGCATTAATGTCTGCAGTTTTTTATAAAACCTCATGTTTACAATACAAATCTTAAAAGCCACTAATGTTGCTTCTTTGATGCTAATCCAAACGCTGTTGCTTCCTTGTTTTTAGTTAATAAAGCATTCACTTAACTGGAGAGAAATCTCACCTGTTACAACCAGTCCGTGTTTATAGAAACGAGGCTGGTTTGTTTTGAGATGTATTAGGACATTTTGTTCCAGGTCCAGCATGTTGAAGCTCCGTTGAAGACTGATTGCCTTTCATTGTGTCTCCCAGCTTCACTTCTCATTTTAAACAAGAGACCACAGTGTTATCACTGGGACTCTGTTCAAAACAGAGAAGCAAAGGGTATTTTTTAAAAATCTACAAGCAGACAATGCGACTTTTATTTGATGTTCCAACCCATAGAATCTCTCTTAATTTTTCTTTTAAATTTCTGACATAGATCTTGTTCAATGTGTGTCAAAAAGTAATCAGGTTTACTTTTATCTGCCATGCTTTTTTCAGTAGTTGCTTCCTTATTTGCATTAATTTACACACATGTAACCTTTCAGAGAAACAAAAATATGCTGTACATTTTGAATTCCAAATACCTAGGCTTAAGTTTAACCTAATTCATATCAGAATTTAATATCATAATTAATTAACAACAACAGTTAAGTAAATGATACGTACATTCCATTGATTCATTGTGGCTCCTTTTTTTGAAAGAACTAATTTGCATAGCTCTTGGACACATATAATAGATTTATATATGTGAAAATCTCAGAGTGTCCCTAAGAAGTCATGGAGCTGAGGACAAGATAATGTGTGGAGAAAGTTTTGACCTCAGTTATCAAAAACGTCTAATCTCTACATGCTCTTGGGCAGGAAGATGAAGAAAACATCCTTGATTTATTTTAATGATTAATGTAGCATACAGGTCAACATGGTTTAGAAATAAAAAAATAAACCATGAGCATATAGTTTTTAAAATATATATTTAGAACTGACTTGGTACAAAAAGAACAACAGATTCTGAAAGTTAACAACTGGCTACAAAGATAATATTGCCAAAAAAGACTTTGTATTCTGACTGACATATGTTATCTTAGTGAAGAACTCTTGGGAAAACACAGGATATATGTTAACAAACACTGGGAAGGAAATGGTTCATAGGTGCTTTGATAGTTTCATTAGGAGGGAATTAAATTACTAAAAGAATCGGTGGCAAAAGCCCAACACCAATTATGTTATTTATTCACATTTCTACACCGCCCATCTCACCTAAATGAGACTGGGTGGTTTACAATAAAAAAATTAAAAACAACAAATAAAATGGAGTTAAGAACCAGTCAAAATTAAAATATTACAGATTTTAAAATGTGGACAGAGTGCCCTCAAATCACCAACTACCCCATGATCACATATCACTTTTTACCCCCAAGCCAATTGACAGAGATAGGTTTTAACACTCTTCATGTCTAGGGATAAGATGTTCTAAAAGGCAGGGGCAAAGGCAAAGAAGGCTCTCTTCCTGGATTCTGCCAGTTGAAATTCTTTAATCAATGGGATCTGCAATATATCTCCCTGCCTGACAAAGATGGCATAGATGAAATTGGGATGAGATGGTTGCTCAGGTAACTTGGTCCTGTGCCCTAAAGAACTTTCAAGCTGATATCCAACAACCTGAATTGGACTTGGAAGAAAACTGGTACTCAATACAGCTTGCATAGTAGCGGTGTTACATGCAAACTCCAGAAGTACCCAGAATGCTCATGCCATTGCATTCTGCACCACTTGTAGCTTCTAGATACTTTTTAAGAGTAGCCCTATGTAGAGCACATTGCAGTAGTCCATACGGGAGATGAACAGTGCATGAGTGACCGAAAGAAGGGCTTCTCAATCCAGGAAAGGACGTAACTGGCACACAACATTAAGTCGAGCAAAGGACCTCCTAGCCATGCCTGCCAAGAGTTGAGCAAGATTTGTGAGTTCAGGAAAATACTCAGGTGGAAGCTATTCCCCAAAGCATTTGAGGGCAGGACAAGAAGCAATGGGTGGAAACTAATCAAGGCGAGAAGCAACTTAGAACTAAGGAGAACTTTCCTGACAGTTGGAACAATTAACCAGTGTAACAACTTGCCTCCAGAAGTTGTGAATGCTCCAACACTGGAAGTTTTTAAGAAGATGTTGGATAACCATTTGTCTAAAGTGGTGTAGGGTTTCCTGCCTAAGTAGGAGACTGAACTAGAAAACTTCCAAGGTCCCTTCTAACTCTGATATTTATGATATGATATGATATGATATGATATGATATGATATGATATGATATTACAGTAGCAATAAAGCAGGATAAAATTGCAAACAGTAATGGGATTGATATGCCAAATGACCAAACCATCAGGAAGCAACAGGATGAAACCTACAAGTATTTTGGCATCTTGCAATTGGATAACATCAAGAATGGACAAGTCAAAAAATGATTGGTAAAGAATACATCCAAAGAGTGAGAAAAGTGCTAATGACAAAACTGAATAGGAAAAACATAATTAAAGCCATCAACACCATCCTAGGCCATACCTGTTGTAATGATTAACTGAAGCTGAAATGAAGAGTTGGCACCAAAAAAATAAAATGATAATTATTCAGTATGTATTACATCCCTGTACTGATATTGATAGATTACACCTACCTCAGAGAAAGGCAGAGATTCACTTTAGGTCAAACTGTCAAAGAAGAAAAGTGTGCATTGATGCAGTTAAAAATTGGATTTTTTTATGTTCAGGTACTTAATGTAACTGTAATGTACATTGTACACATAAATGTACAGGAAACAAAAAATAAATATCAAAATGCTGTAATAAAAACAAATGCTATTAAATAAAATTATGACACGGTCAATTTCTACAAACAACTGGGAGATAAAGATTAAAACTTACAATAGATTACAACTGGAACATTAAACATTAAAAAAAGAAATTGAAGGTTTAATTTTGGCTGCAAAAGAGCAAGGTATCCGAACTAATGTAATCATGGCCAAAATTCAAAAATTAACAAATGATTCAAATGACTCATTGTGCAAATAAGCAGAGGAAACAGCTTTTTTTCTAGTACATGTAAAACAGATTAAGGCTATATCATATAACATGTGGCTGCCTAGTTTGTGGTTCAGGATATCACCAAAGACAACCAGCAATGAGCTAGAATTTAACTCTCATTTAACTAGCAAGGAGTAAAAAACAGATTTGTTGTGGATATGGAACTATTCTTAAATAGTAAAATATTTTTATTAATAAAAACAAAAGGATTAAAGAATGAGAAATACAGAAAATACACTTTAAATATAGATAATAAATAATAAACTTAATTTGCAGAGAGAGAGAGAGAGACAAGAATTTAGAAACAAAATTTAAAGATTTCCTGAATCTGCATACTTGAAATGCAACATTAAGCATTATTGAGTCTTGACTTATAGAAGACACTAAGCAGAATGAAGTAAGACTATAACAGTGATGGCTAACCTTTTTGCCATTGCATGCCAAAGGCGGGGGAAGCGTGGGGTGGTTGGGCGCCCGCGTTCCCACACCCATAATTCAATGCCTCCCCGCCCCCCACGCATGCTCCACCCGCTTTTGGCACATAATGGCAAAAAGGTTACCAGTGGGCCCAGTAGGCCCGTTTTTCACCCTCCCCAGGCTCCAGAGGCTTTCTTGGAGCCTGGGGAGGGAAAAAATGGCCTTCCCCACCCCCCTCAGAGGTCAGAAACACCCCGTTTCCCAACTTCCGGTGGGCCTGGAAGGCCCAAAAATCAGCTGGCCAGCGTGTGCATGCAGGCTGGAGCTGAGCTAGGGCAACGCTCGCGTATCCACAGATATGGCTCTGTGTGTCACCTTTGGCATGCGTGCCATAGGTTCACCATCACGGCTCTATAACTTTATAAGGTGTATATGTAGACTGTCTTTTTTACATTTTTGATGGCCTTCAGAGGCCCCTATTTAGTCTATTGTATTGTTCTAATAATTAATGTTTTTATAGAGATGTTTTAGTGTTCTAATTTTATAGTATTGTGTTAACAGCCCTATCTTTTAATAATTTTATTCCAGTGGTATTATTAGAATTGATATAATTTTTCTGTTTGCATTGTATGTTTTATCTTGAAGTAAAGATTCAATTAATCATAGAAAAGTATTTGTTGAATAAAGTATGCAACATTCAATATATCAAACTATTAAATGAGCCCACCTTTTTTTTTTCTTTAAATGGTACTGGTACGTTCAGAGTTCATGAACATGCGGCATGCCTCCTAATTAGCTATTTTATATAACAGGTTTTAAACTTCAGATATATTCAGCGTAAACACACCTTCTGCTAGAGACGAGTAATCCTTCGCTGCCTTCTAATATAATTCGGTGAATTGGTGTATAAAAACAATAAGGAACTAAATAAAATGGGGGAGAGGCAAACATATGTAGAGAAATACATTTGATTCCAGTATTGTCTACTTGCCATCCCCTAAATGATTTTTCACTTGCTATTGAAATGTGGACAATCTACAGGGAAGTCAATATTCTTTTAATATTCTGGGTTATATGAATATAAGCACATAGTCATGATTTAACCTTTGCCTCAATAAAAGGATTTTTGAACAAATACCTATACCACAGAGAGTTTCTGCCATTCTTACACACTTTTCAGATAAAAGCCTTGATTACACATCACACATTTACTAATGCAATTAAATATTATGGCATAGGATAGAAATTTATAGAGAGATGTTTATAGCACAAATTGATACATGCCATCCACAAATATCCACAGATTTCAGCTGAACACACCAAAGTAATAATAGTTAATGTGTAATCAGTTGACTATAAACTAAGAAGGTGCCAAATGAATTACTTGATTTGCTTTACTCCATACAGAAATATCCATGAGTTTGCTCAGTCTAGAGCAGGGCTGTCAAACTCCCAGCCCACAGGCCAGATGCGTCACACGGTAGCCACGCCCATGCCCAGTTTAGCAAAGGGGGGAAAAGTCCCGATACGTCATGTGAGGATGCTGTGACAACCTGAGTTTGACACCCCTGCTCTAGAGTATTTACAATGCCTGATTGTATATAAACCTCTTATGGTTCAAATTATTATGTATATAATTATTGTTCGCCACATATTCAGCCAGATGTTCAGACCGGATCTGGCATTGTTGTCTGTTTATCAAGTCCTTCCCAGGACCTGGGATAGGCGGATGTGGATATTTTGTTGTGGATGATGTTTACAGATATCGTCTCAGGATGTAAACTGTTCAAAGTAAAGCTGCTTTTTGCAATTGACATGGTGAATTTGTCAATGCTGATGGTATTCAAGTAGTGCTCCAATTGCTCCAGTACCTAACAGGTGGCTCATTGTTCCTTCAGCTTCTTTGCAGAGGAGGCACTTGCTATCTGTTACTGTCTTTTCAATTCTGGTTTATTGTATTATTAATTATTGTTGTAAGCCATCTAGAGTAGCCCCATAGCAAGAGAGGCAGCAAATACATTTAATAAATAAATTCTGGGAATCTTGGTTAAGTTGGTTAAAAGGTATTCTAATCTTACAAAACTTTTAAAAATATTAAGTATGAAAATCTTAATGAAACTATCAATAATGGAGGCAAAGCAGTAGAATTACAAATCAAACTCCAGTCTCAGATCTTATTAATATTATGGGCTGTATTCAGCTGTAACATCCTTCAATGAAGCACAGGCTGAATGTAACCACACATTCTGAGTATCAAATTAATGTTAGTTTTCTCCAGTTTAAACCCATTTAGAATTGTAACTTTAAAAATATGTTAAAAAGCAGTGGACATGACAAGGGATACATAAATAAGACCAGGAAGCAGAAATAAGTATAATATATGCCACAATTTGTTTTTAATGCATACTAGGTTCTTTTCCATTGAAAATATGATCATTTATTTTCTCATAAGATTTTAACCCCCCAGTGTTGCAATCTCTTTAAGAAATAATATTGTTTCACCTTCCTTAATTCAGGGGTCTCCAATGTGACTATTGACTTTCAAGAATTGATGGGACAATTCAAAGAAATGTTATTATTTGTAGTACTGTTAAAGTAGTATTCATTTATCTTGTTTTCATATAATAAATGCTTGGGGTTGATGAACAATCTGAAACCTCATAAAGGAGTTAATGAGCTGAAGAGTTTGGGGACTGTTTGGGGACTTAATTACTTAAGAAGCTTATAAACTTAAGCAGGCTTGGGAGACTTTCGGTCTTTGGGCTTTATTAGGTCTTTGAGGACTTTCCATTCAGCCATAAAGAAGTTGGTGGAGGCTCTTCTGTGAATTTGCTCACCGGAGGTCACCAGCTAGAGATACTGGAAAGACTTTAGAAAAGACTCTCTTTCAATAACAAGGTTTCAATTACTACATTACAGAAAGCTATGGTCTGCTTAACTATACTTTGTGGAATAAATTGCAATTGTCTTATTTGCCAATATGCAAAAATGTTAGAGTTTATTTATCACACAGGCTGGATTTATAGAGAACCGTATTTTAAGTTAGCCAAACAAAACACACCATGGCATTGCTTTTATCTATAAACCTGGACCCAGCATGGACGTGAGGGTATCTATTATTTAATTATAATGAATAAACTAAAATCAATTGGTTAGCATAATACAATAAGGTAGGATTTACAAACGAAAGCAGACAGGTGACACAATGTGCTAAGCCAATAGGAAACAAATTGCATTATGGCTAAACATGATGTATGAATCCAATGAGTATTAAATGAGTGAAGAAATGAGATTACAATCATACCTCATGAATGCAGCCATTGTGAGAAAACAGCTCTAGAAACAATATTTCTAATATTTGTATAATTCTCATAAGCATCTATTCTCTCAGTGCAAATACCTAATTTTTGTTTGTCTTGACACCTGGGGAAGAATTCTGGAGAATTAAAAATAAGTCCAATCGGGCTTTTGAGTGCATGTCTATAAGGCCAAGCACTTATTTCAGAGTTCAAAAAAATATAAGACAGGGTCTTATTTTTGGAGAAACACGTATATATATATGTATGTATGTGTGTGTGTGTGTGTTATAAAGTACTTGATGATCATCTATTTGCAGCAATTCCTTCTTAAACTGCTGGGCTGCAAAGAAGCTTTGTAAATAAGCAAGAAAAGGCTAAATTGTCTTTGCTAGTCTTTGCTATGACATGCCTTGGATATCATAACATTCCACAAGGCATTACTGCTCAGAGATCCTGATCAAACCTCAGTTTGGCCCTTGGGATGATGCAAAAGGTTCAAGTATTTTGTCCCTTTTCTTTTACTGCCCTAGTTCTTTCTACACCATTTGGGCCACATCCATAGTTGGTTTGATATTGCAGATGAGTTATCAAAACTGCAATTGACCAGGTTCATACAACATTCTACAGGCCTGCAACATTCTACAGTGGTTAAGGCCAGGTTTCTGAGTATTTTTGCAGGGAGCTTACATTATGTTTTTTATTTAAAAAAATGTTAAGCCTATTTAAGGATTTCATTCTTCTTCTATGTATTTCCCACAGAGAATCATGTCACTAAATTATGACATCTGAACTTTCAGGCAGCTCTAGAAGAAATAAAACAGATTTAGCTGTCTGGTCTTTATGACTGCACCTAGCCATAAACTTTAAACTATATCATATATTCATATATTGTGGTAAATGACTGGGATTTATAGAATCCAGAGTCCCAACACATCTGAAGGGCACCAGGTTAGGAAAAGCTTGATTATAACAATGTATGAACCCAGCCATAAAGAAACAGTGTGCAATTAGATTGAAGGGCAGACAAATGGATTTAAGTTGGCTGGTAGACAGAATTCAGAATACCCATCTATAGATCAGGTATGGTATTTGATTGATGACGTCCAGCTTCAGGAAATCCGGTATTATTTCATAACCATAGGGGACCTGATCTAAGGTACACTGTTTCAAGGAATATTTACAAACTCCAGAAAACATTCACCAATGCAAAACATCTGTTAAGGATTTTTAAGAAGTTCCTGAGAGAAGTTTTAGTTTTTGAGATAGAGCTTTTATATCTAAAGTTATGTAATTTTTTCAGTAAGTTACCCTGATAACCAGGGTGTTGTGGCCTATTGGCTGCCGGCCCCTCAGGCAGCCAAATCAGATGAGGAGGCATGGGAGTCAGGGTCAGCATCAAGGCAACCTGAGATCTCTGAGGGGGAAGAGGGAATGGAGCTGGCGACAGAGGCACAGCCTGGGCCGTCCGTCAGCCCTCAGATGGAGAGTCAACAGCCCCCAGGTCTGGAAGTGGCTGATGAGGAAGAGGAGGAACATCCTCAAGTGCCTGACACGTGGATATGCAGAAGGCAGAGAGGAGACCAGAGCAGTGGAAATCCGTGGGCCGATCCTTGGGAAGGAAGAGCCACTTCTGCTAGCGAAGCCCCACCCTAGCTCTGGGGATAAAAGGCAAGGGGCGGAGATGAATAGATGTGGCAGATGTGCCGGATGGACTTGTTAACCTGCAGTGAGAGAGAAACTTTTTGCCAGGGCTGCTAGTGCTCCTAATAAAGGAATCTTTGAGTTAACTTTAGAGGGTTTATCGTGTTTGGGTCAGAACACAGAGTTAGCATCTAACAAGCACAGTGAAATGGCAAAAATTAGAAATAAATTGGCTTAAGATAAATGTCTAAGCATAGGCCTTATTTGTGTAAATGTTTGTGGCTTATGCAGCACAAAATAAAGTGTTAAAATAATGCCAACTAATGAAGCATTCAGAGGAGAAAGAGAATGGAGGGAGATTCAAAGAAGGAAAATCCTATTCGAAAATGACCAAATGGAATTAGTTGGTGAGCTAATAAAAAATACGAAGCTGCCTAATAAGCCACTCGATCAGCACATAACAAGTGTGCTACCTCCTCCCATCTGTAATTTAACAGCCAGGAACTAGGTGGGATCTAATCAGTTATTTGTCAATCATCTAATGGACTAGTTTTGTTACATATAAAGAAATGTAATTCAAACTGGATACAAAAATAATCCATCATTGCCCACAAGAGCTTTTAAAATATCCTAAACTGGATGGATGGTATAGAATTATTTATTGTATATCACATACAATACAATACTGTCCACTGTTCACAGTTGTTATTTTCAGTATTGATTACTAACCATTAAGGAAAGTAATACTTTCCATTGGTAACTGGCATCTATTCAAAATTTTAATTTGCTCTAAATTGATTAAAGAGACAACCCAGAAAATGAGATACCACCTGTTTCATACAGAAAATAACATAATCTAGATGCTGAAAAGAGTTTTATTCTAAGTCCAATGTGTTTTGAAAAAAATAAAATCCTTCTCCAGGGACACATTTATTCCCAAGGGATACAATATATCTGAAACTGATAATTAGGACCCTGAGTGGCGTAGGAGGCTAATGCCTCCTACTAAGGCAGCATTTAACATCCAACTGCCTGCAATTACTGTAAATTCGAATCTCACCAGGCTCAAGGTTGACTCAACCTTCCATCCTTTCTAAGGTGGGTAAAATGAGGACCCTGTTTGTGGGGGCAATAAGCTGACTTTGTATAAAATATACAAAAGTATGAAGGCTATTGCTTAACACATTGTAAGCCGCCCTGAGTCTCCGGAGAAGGGCGGCATATAAATAAGAATTAAAAAAAAAATATAGGAAATGTGCTGTTGAATATTTTTTTTAATAAAACCTACTGGGTTTGGAATTAATTCTGTGCTCATATTGAGTATTGTATGGTCGCTGTTCCAGGAAGGAGAAGGCAAATGGAAAGAATTATTTTACAAACTGCAAAAATGCCAGCTATTTTTCTCTTGTCCCTGGCAACCTGTTTATCAAAAGAGGTTATGCTGAAGATGTCTCCACATCATCCAGAGGAAGTCAAACACAACAGCTGAACTGGAGATGTGGTTATCATGTCCCTCTCCCCAGCATACACAAGAAGCAACATCACTGTAATATCCTTTTGTACAAAATAGCCTTTCATCATAGTTCCTTTTTCAGAGCATGGTAAACTTTAAGTGAGCACAATATAAGGACAATAATAAATAGCTGCATGCCTAGCATCTTGTCATTTCACTTAAGATCTCTATAGAAAAAAAGCTTGGCAATGATGCACTGTATTAACACCATCATGCTTAATTGCCCTCTTAGACAAAATGGATATATTTCCTGCTCTTATGTCAACATGTAGCACACAACCACTACCGGTGTATTAACCTAATTAATTGACACCACACACTATCTGCAGCTTTTGCACCTTATAGGCTTTACTATGAGATCACAAAATTCACTACAGATCGACTAGGTAGATTCATGACAGTCCCATTAGATAGAATACAACAGGAAATCAACACTACAGGTTAAAATTACTTTTACATTGAGATTGGCTATAATAGCATAATGTTAGAATTTCATATTGTGGTATACTTCCTCCTCTTATACCTTTGGAGAGATAGCTCAGCTGCTTTTGAATATTATACCGTCTGACTGTTTTGGGCTTTAAAAGACTTTAGCCTTTTGCCTAACCAACAGGTCCTGCATATCTTTGTCAAGGTAGTCTACCTTCTTCTCAATTCCTAATGATTAAGGCTGCCACAACTAGGTTTTTCATTTTCCCAATGTATCTTTGCTAACATATATCAGTTTATCATGCTAAAATGAATAGTTTCAGCAATATTGTACTAAAAATCTTGAGTAGTGGCAGTGGTGGGTTGCTACTGGTTCATACCGGTTCAGGCGAACTGGTAGCAGCGGTGGTGGGAGGCTCCGCCCACCTACTTGGACGTCATCAAATACGATCTGTGCATGTGCAGAAGCTTCTACACATGCGTAGACCGAGTATGCACGCAAGCGAATCGGTAGCAAAGGTAAGTGAAACCCACCCCTGAATAGTGGGCATGTGATTATAGCTATCTTGTTGTCTAAACCAAATGACTACCATCATGGGTTTCTGGAAATTGAGACTTGCACTCCATTTCTGGAAACTCCAAATGGTAGCCATTTTTAATTAACTTCATATGATATGGTAAATCAAAACATTGGTTTAAAATCTATCTACAATGGTTGCTACGTAAATGGAGTTTGTATTTGTTAACTGAGTTTAATCCAGCACGTTCTACAAACACAATCTTAATATGAAATAATTTTATCTCCATCGCAGAACTTCCTCATATTCTTAAAAAATAAATAAATCACTTGCTTCTTCATGCCAATCATCTAATACTGAATGGGAAGATATCTTTACAAGCACAAAATTAGTAGAGCCCAAGCACACTAATATAATGTTTAAACATATTTATTCTAATTTCACAAATTGCACAAATTATAGGAAAAACACGTCCTTTTGGATTGACAGAAATTCAAAGACAGTAAGGGCATGAAACACGGCCACTAAGGAACTGAAAAATCTTCTGACAGTCACTAATTTCTATTGAGCAGTTGTTTTAAATGTTTAGGGTCTATTTAAAAAAAGAAGATCTGGGTTTGTTATGTTCCAGTACATTTGCCTATAAAAAAAAAGGGAGGGGGCTATCCATTTTTGGCAAAGGTGCATATTCTTCTAATAAAAGCAGAAGTGGAGAGGTTACACAACATGCGCTCACCACATAGAATATGGTTGCCTGGCAACAAAAAGGAAATGTGTTGGAAAGCAAGACAGGCCTTAGATAAAGGAAAACCTCTTTATGTGGGTAGGGCTGAGTTTCCCTGACTAAAATATGTATTTCCTGCAATTGCAGATGAAATGTTTTACAATCTGTCTACAATGCCCCATGGGCTATTTCTGGCAACACTTCATGAAGAGTTCATATGAGAGAAGACAAATGTATGGGCAATCCTTCCAACATGATCAGAATGTCATGCAAGGATGGCCTCATCCATTCAGTCCTCATTTTATTCTAATTCTGGGAAGCCTGAATAGAGTGAAAAATGGTGACTCATCCAGACTCACTTCATGTAGAAAGGTTTGTGACCAAGGACAAAAGCAATTAACAGCATTTAAGAAAGCCAATTCTGCCAATGCTTGGAGCCTTTTCCGGGAAAGCCAAGTCCCTGTTATCTGTAGCTACAGAGTCCAGACTACTCATCTACCAAATCATATTTCACAGCCATAAATGTAATTTATTGCCAGTGGGTTTTGTTGATCTTGCAGAGGCTATTGATCATAAGATGCTAGCTTTATAGTATAGGGCCTGGAAGGTATTTATGGGCTGCTCTTTATAGCCTGACATTATTTCTAATACTGTCATCAGGATCTTTTGAGGATAGTTTTCCCGTGCTTGTAGGTTGAATCCATAAGGCAACTATGGCAATAGAGCAAGAATCTGCTGTATTTGCATGCCAATATGATATAAATATATTGTTTAATGATGTAATAAAAATGAAAGCAGTATTTACTGTCATGAACTTTTTGAAACTATTGTACACAAAAAGCCTCTATTAATAGTTAAAAATGTGACTGTCAGTACTGTTACTTGAGGATTTTTATCTGAGTGTAAAATGTTAATATATTTGGAAATCTCTCTTCCTGCTCTTGATTTTAAAATAGGTCAGCCAATTATCCTACAAAAATTTATAATGCAATAAATATGACCAAAATTTTAAGGCTAGTACCGTTACATAGACATTTTTGAAATATGTTAATCATTTGAAATACAATTTATTTGATGGCAAAGATTTAACTTAGGTTTAGAAAAGGCTGTTCTATATTTGCTTAAATGTAAAATGCTAAAATTGTCTGAGCTGCTTAAATGTAAAATGCTAAAATTGCCTGAGCTGCGAGATGGGTGGCAATATAATTGATAGATTATATAGGAAGCTGAAAAGTAATTGTACTTTATTTCAAATGTCAGAGTGAACAGTAACCATCAACCTATAATTTAAAATTTGCTAACTAATGAGAAAGTTATCAGTTTCATCCAGTATCGCTCTCCTAAAGTTCTTCTAGATAGCAATTATAAATTTAAGATTGTTTGGTCAGTGTTTTAAATGCAACTCAAGTCCTAAATTTTAGATCATGTATTTATTTTTATCCTGCATTTATTATATTAATAACTCAAGGTGGTGTTGGAAGAAATGTCCATCTGGGTTCAGTTCCAAGTGGGAAGAAAGACACTGAAAACATGGAGACTGCTTGGAAAGATGGTTTAATGGTGGACAGGACCACATAGTTTGAGGTCCTGGACAAAAAGAGCACATGGATGAGAGGGAAGAGCTATTTATACCCTCTCTTGGGCCCTGCCTTGGAGCTTCCTGTTCCTGTGTAAAAAATGTACTCTGGTTGTCAAACTCCCATGGGGCCATGCAGGGGTAACTTTGTAGGTTGTCTTGAGTCCCAGGCCTGGCAGAGGTCTCCAAATGTGGCAACTTTAAGACTTGGGGACTTCAAGTCCCAAAATTCCACAGCCAGCATGACTAGCTGCGGAATTCTGGGAGTTGAAGTCCACAAGTCTTAAATTTGCCAAGAAGACCCATGTATTATGGCTTAATGGCTTTGTCCTAGTTTGGATCTTGAGCGAGGGCTAATCCTATCATGTCCTGAGGGCCCTGTCTTTTGTTTTGTAGTTAAGCTGGCCCAGCCTTTGTCTTGTAGATAGGTTGACACCAGTGGTGAGATTCAAGTAATTTAACAACCGGTTCTCTGCCCTAATGATTTCTTCCAACAATCAGTTTGCCAAACTGCTCAGAAAGTTAACAACCGGTTCTCCCGAAGTGGTGCGAACTGGCTGAATCCCATCACTGGTTGACACCAAAATATCTGCTGGGCGCAGGCAGGGAGCTGAGGCTCTGAGTTTGTCTTTAGAAACATGTTTCTCCTTTAGGGAAAGTATATTCTGCCTTTTTAATATTTCCTATAATATTTCATTTTCCAAGGAGAAGGGTGGGTGCTAACTTACTACAGTGGTCAATATGCATATTCCTTTTTCCTATTTCCCCTACAACAACCCTGTGAGGTGGATAGGGCAGAGAGTGAGTAACTGGCCCAAAGTTACCTCAGCCGGGCTTTCATGCCTAAGGAGAGATTAGAACAGTCTCCTGGTTTCTAGCCAGCACCTTAAGTATTACACTAAATGTGTTTCCAAAGCAAAAAAAAAGATTTGAAAATAATATGGAAAAGTACTTTGGAACATGGAGTATTAACATAGAAGCAGTTAACAACTCTTTAAAGCAGCTTGTTTTTTCTCCCAGGGTTGCACATGTAAGTCATGTGATCCCGGAAAAAGAATTGGCTGCTTTAAAGAATGGTAGACAGATATGTGCTTGCCCTCGTGCACTACAAAGCATCTTCTATTGTTTTTTTTTAAAACAAGAGACATGACCTTGGCATAGATAAGAAAACAATTCTTTATTTGTGGAGGGACGAAAAGGATCCCTTGTAGCTACTTCTACATTGATAAAAATTAGAAATACACAGCACAAAAAAGTTCATTTATTTCTCCTCCATACTCACCCAATGTTAATTTCTAGAGAAGCATGGCTAGAAATAATTTAAGTGGAAATATGCATTTTACCATATGGGCTAAGATTGTCATAAGAAACTAACAGGCCTCCTTAGACTGTTGGCCAGGGGATGGGCAATACCGAAGCTGTTGCTGACCTTTCCTGTGCTTCTTTACATAATTCTATACCCTTGAAATAAAGGATACCTTGAAGAAAAGACAATCTATTGACTTAGTTTTGAATTGAACAATAAACAAAATGGCTATCTTCATATTATGCAATTGATGGATCAGAGAACATATAAACGTGGCTGAGCAGAACACTGTGAAGCTATTATTTCAAATTAATCTGTATTAAAGAGAATAAGATGCAACAGACACATTGACACTCAGTTCTTTTCTTCAAAGATCTGAAATAGAGCCTGTAAATAAGTCAGACTTGCATAATTTGGTTTGCAAGGTCTCGTCTGGCTGGTGGGACAACATTCCTGACATGAAAGAATTTACACACAACGTTATATCCATGGAGGAACTTAGTGTCAGGATTTAGTTTCTTTTAGCATTTATCACATGCAATATTTGTCTTGATCTGAGTGCAAACTTCATCTCATCTTCTATTCAGAATTCTGTCCTGTTTTTGGATAAAAAGGAAGTTATCATCATAATCCCAATCCTGATTTTCAACATATTTTACATCTGATTGATAAGGAAAGCTATATTAGGATCTGAATTTCCATAGCTCATGGGAAACATACCAAGTATTTTGCACATGCTCAGAGGTATTTATTACAAAATCTTTTTAATCTCACAGGATTGAGGCCTGATAAAAATGTAAGTTCTGGGAAAGAGATTAATCAATAATAAACATTTTCTACTGTTTTATCTGTTACAATCTTGTCCTCTACAAATTGTACCTTCCTCCCACCCACCACCAAAAATATAGTCAAAAGAGATTCAACAGCTTCTCTCTCTCTTCTACTTTATCCAATTGCAGAAAAACTCTTAATTCATTCTTGGAAACTTTTTTGAAGCCTCCCTTGGAAAATTCCTCTTCTGGAAACATCACCCAAATTCAGCATAGACCAGCCAGAACATTTACACTTCCACTGAAATCAGTGATAGCAAAAGTTCAGTAGAATACTGATTGCTAAAAAAACACTGATGCTATAATAAACAAGGACACTTCATGATATCTATAAGCTTTGTTTGAGACTGAAGTAAGCATAAGATCACTTCATAGATATCAGTCTTTAGACAACCAGAGCGATTAAACTGACTGGGGAGAGACAATAATCCTACAGTGAAGATATGCTTCAAGGACCATTGTTTTATCTCCATAACCTTCCATGAAAGAAATCAAGCAGTAGTAAGAGGAAGAGCTCCATTAAGATCTTGAGGAGTTTCTGACAGTTGAAATATACCAGCTTTCCCCAGTCTAGTGACTTATACATGTACTGGATCGTATCCTAATTCTAGCCTGGCAGACAATTATGCAAAATGATATGTATTATATCTGAAAGGCCAATGGTTAGGGAGTGCTGGAACAGACAATACTGAAAGCCATTGATAAGATTGATGTAAGGGAACTGCCTATTTCCTTAGTTCCTGTAAATTCTAAAGAAGAGGCTGGGCAACTGTGGGCCTCCACATGCCTCAAACTGCTCTGGCAAATTCATGCTGACTGGAATTGAATCTAGAAAAATAGAAAAATGACGGCAGACTCACTGCTCCATCAAATCAACAACCAGCAACCAACCAACTCAATGTTCATGCAAAACATTCCAGAATTAAATTGTATTAAAGTTATAGTGCATTTTCTGACTCAACACACACAAAATAGACTTTTTTATACGGTCTGCACATCCTTTGTCTGACCTAACACTTTACTTCCCTCCTTTTGCTTACCTGTATACCCTATCAGAATTCTGAGAAACAACTTTCCAGACATTTAGCAAACTAATTCCCCTGTACTTATATCATTTATATTATTTTCCCTTTGTCAGGCAAATATAAGGTTGAATTAATGCTTACAGATGGGATTTTTAAATGACAGTAGAAATATATCCGTTTTTCCTTAAACTTGATGACATGGGCCTTATAGCAGGGCCCTTAAAAATTGCCAGAAACAATGCCACACAGAAAGTGTGAGAAAAAACTTAGTTGAGTTTTTACCTGATTACCTCGTAGGTACAATAGAGTATATTTACATATAATAGAGTATATATACAATAGAGTATATAAATATATAACAGAATATGGGGATGCAGTGGCTGTGCTTGTCAATTGAAAGGTCGACAGTCATGCCGGCAACATGACCACAGAGATGTCTTCGGACAGCACTGGCTCTTTGGCTTTGAAACGGAGATGAGCACCACCCCCAAGAGCTGGGAACGACTAGCACATATGTGCGAGGGGAACCTTTATCTTTTACAATAGAGTACCAATGTCAATCAATGTTTAATCTAAAGTACTTAAGCAATTGAATTGAATAATACTCCTGGAGTAGTACTAGAGGAGAAATAGAAAACAAATATAACAAAACCTGTGCAGAAATGCAATTAAAACAGGGATTGTATAGCCTAGTACACTCCTGTCAAGTGAAACATTCAGCAAAGGTAGAGGAACTTCTGTCTCATTTTCTTAATGTTTTTTAATTAGGAGTATGAGAAACTTTGTTTCATGTGCAAAAGAAAAATCAGCATTTGGGACAGATTGTATATTCTATGCAGATAGTTACTGACCTAAACTTTTACAGAAATCAAATGAATCAGAATCAAATGAATAGAATGGCATAGAATAGAATAAGAGTTGAAAGGCACCTTGGAGGTCTTCTAGTCCAACCCTCTGCTCAGGCAGGAAAGCCTATACCACAGGTGTCAAACTCAATCATGCCACGTGATAATATCATGAGTTTTTGCCTTTGCAGAGCTGGGGTGGGTGTGGCCTGTGTGTGACGCATTTGGCCTGCAGGCCACCAATTTGACACTCCTGCCCTATACCATTTCAGACAAATGGTTGTCCAATCTCTTCTCAAAAGCTTCCAGTGTTGGAGCATTTACAACTTCTGGAGGCAAGCTGTTCTACTGATTGTTTAACTGTCAGGAAATTTCTCCCTAGTTCTAGGTTGTTTCTCTCCTTGATTAGTTCCCATCCATTGCTTCTTGTCCTGTATTCTGGTGCTTTGGAGAATAGCTTGACTCTCTCTTCTTTGTGGCAACCCCTTAGATATTGGAATACTATTATGCCACCCTTAGTCCTTCTTTTCATTAAACTAAACATACACAGTTCCTGCAACCGTTCTTCATATATTTTAGCCTCCAGTTCACTAATCATCTTTGTTGCTCTTCTCTGCACAATAGGAACAGCCTGCAGAGATCTAAATTACAAAATGCATCTTGCAGCAACACAGAAATGAATTTCAGAGGGATGACTGGTGTTAAGACCACTTGTAACAAATACAAGAGTCTTCTGATATCTGCAAATCTAATAAACTGCGGCCCAAGTGAATCTAAAGAAAACACATGTAGTACATTCATTAGCTTAAATAGATAAATATACATACAAAATACTGAGAAGGAAAAATAACTGAAAACATCAAAATATGCTAATCAGAAATAATTGTGGCAATTATGTAAGAGCAGAGCATGAGTGAATACAGAATCTCAGCACATCCATGCAGATAGTTAATATCGATATGATCTGAATTAGCAGTCACTGGTCAATACATATAGGAAGATATTTAAAACAATGTGTTAAAAGATAACATTACTTTCTGTAGTGAGCCAATGACTGAGTGACCTTGGGAATTGCTGATTTATTTATTTATTTGACTTGTTTGCCACTTATCTCACCTTTGTAAATGACTCTAGGAGGCTTACAAAGAAGAAAAATAAAGATCCTCTTTTTTCACTAGGACTATACATTTATTTAGCTATAACATACCTGATTACTTCATATGTCAAGAAAATACTGAAGAGAAATGCAACATTATCACTTGATATGAAATTACACTATTTTTTTTGTAGAGTTTTAATAACCTATATATTCCTAATGTGATGAACATGGCAACATACCTTATTTTTCTGAGTATAAGACACACTTTTTCCCCTCATAAAAGAGGGTGAAAATTTGGATGCATCTTATATACCAAATGTAGTCCCACCCACCTGCTGGCCCTCGAAAAATGGGGTGCGCGGAGCCAGCAGTAGGCTATGGCAATCCCTTCAGCCTGAAACAGCTGATCTTCAGGAGGCCGATCCAACCGACAATCAGCTGCTTGTGCTAATCATGCTGTGCTGAAGCTGAAATTGAAACATGCTGTTTGCTGCAAGGAGGCAAATTGCTGGGAGGCAAAGGCAGATTTTCTTTCTTGTTTTCCTCCCCAAAAAAGATAAGTGCGTCTTATAGTCTAGAGTGTCTTTTACTCTGAAAAATTTGGGTATGTCAATTTTAGAAACTTGAGTGTGCTATGGAAAGGTAAATGCTCAATACAAAACAATCAAGGAGCCAAAAGTTTAGCTTTCACCACTTCTTTGAATTGCCTCAGAATTCAAGTGTCAAATTTCCTCCAGGAGTGCGCAGTAGGCTTTTTGTCCTTACTGCTTATTATCTGCTCCATTGCAAAAGAAGAAAAAGAGCTGCAATGTTAAGAAAAGTGTACTTTATAAGAAAACATCTTTACACCAATACAACAATGGGAAACTGTAATGCATAAAACAAAGGCATTTCCTTTAGTATAAGGCAGATCAAATAAAACATTCTTGAATGGATGATTCCTTTTTTGTTTTGCATCATGTGCTAATTTAGCAATTAATAATACATTCAAATAGGTAAAAGTATATTAAAAAAAGGGTTGAAAAAATATTTTTATGTAATTTACCATAAAAGAAATAAACACAAATTTTACAATCAAAAGGATTGGCTGTTTCATTCATTGAGCCTGTTTCTCCATTTAATTCGTGTCCTAACTAATTAAATGCAAGACGGTAAATAGAAAAAAAATAAAAACAGGAAGTATTAGTTTTAATTAAAATGCATGGGTATCTTTTTTGTGGATAAAACTAAATCCATCTAGATTAATAAAAAGCATGTTTCAGCATTAAGTACACTCAAAGCATAGTTCTTTAATTTTTTTGTGACTTTCGCTCGAAGTATGTACAAATCTTCCTCATTGTTATTGTAGTTATAATCTGTAAGATTAAAAACAAAAAAAATCTAGTCAAATATAATTATCAGCATAAAAAGTTTAATCTTTACTATTTCATCCTTTCCATAGTCATTTTAATCAATTTCTCTACATTAGCAGCTAACTAATTATCATACATGAATTCTTATGTAGCCAGAAAATTAATAAGCAGTTGTAGTCTAGTAGGGTAGTTGTAGTCTAAATCAGTCTAAGAAAGCTTACATAATAGATTTCACTATTGAAGGCAACTTCTTACTTAGTGCAGGAATTAAAGCAATACACTGATCGTTGTTTGTTTGTACAATTCTAGTAACAAGATGTGAAAGTGATAAACAGTACTACCATCTGATCTCTCCATTATCAAAGAGACAGTCAGAAACCAATCCTCTTGGCCAAAAGAAATAATCATCTAGCAAAACATCAAATTTCTTCTTGGAGTGTGGGGGGCAGGATTTAAAAAACTAACAACAGTACATTTATTAAATCTTTACTAGCCTTGCATTTTGAAAAAGAAAAACACCATCTCTATACCATTATAGATTTATGCTGTACAGCCTGGCCATTAGTTTTAGAACATAGAACAAAAGACAGCATGTATAAAATTCATCTAAACTCTGTAGATAAAGATTACAAACTCCATATTTCTACATGTACAAACATGTGCTGTATAAAAAAATTGGCCTGCAGAGCTATATACTTTACATAAAAATATATAAGTATATTCTATATACTTTAGTTTTCAGTTTTGGAAACTAAGAAAGTCAATTTCTGACAATTGAGTATCCCTAGTTCATAAGTCAGTATTAGAGATTCTTCAAACTATTTGTGTGCTCCAAAGCATGGGACACTTCCTTATCTTTGCCTGTTATGCATCAGTGATGCTCTTTGGCTATACAATACTGACTTAATTTGATATTGGTTTAGCCCTCTCTCCCTACTTTTTATAGCAAAGAGACTATTTTGCTACTTATTAGCATGGATGGTGCTTCTACTATAATATGTAATACTTATAAGAAGAATTTTGACCAAATTAACAAAGCTGGTTTAGCAACCATGTGTAATTTACTTACGGGCCCTGGTGATGTAGCTCCTGTCCTAGCTTCCATTCGTTTTATGCTTGGATTCCGTAATGATGAGGATGACCCACTAGAGTTATTCATTTTGTTAGTCCGTAGTTTATTTCCCAAATCAGACAGCCAGCTTCTTCTGTCAGTAGAACCATTCTCCTTGTCAATCATCTTCTCACAAGATGTCTCAGTAAGATGTGGATAATTTAGACAAGTGGCAGAAGAACAAGGACTACTAGGAGAAAAGGGCTCTTTCAAGCTTTGAATATTCTGTACTTCTCCATTAAGAGTAAGGTAGTCTCCTCTACAAGGCTTTGAACCTGCTGCCAAAGTGAACTGTTCTTGTTTGGATTTCTTAGACTCTGGGTGATGTTCAGTCATACAGTTACATCTTTTAAGGCACATCATATTTTCTTCCCTACTAGATTCTAACCTTCTCTTGGCACGTGTTTCTGACCTCAGATGTGGTGAGGTGGAAGCAAAGGCAGTGTCAGGAATATCTGCTGCAGCTATTTGTGGAGAAACTATCTTTGTTTCCCTTACAGGTGGAGATGAATTTGGAGTCTTTGTAACCCAGTGTTGAATGGACGTAGTTGACGGAAGCGCTAGTTTCGATAAGGTGCTTGAAGTAACTTTCTGCTTTGCAGGAGTGAAGGTGCAAATTGAGATGGTTGGTGTCTTGACAGAAGATGATGTTGGTGTGTTGGTAGGAAGCGGAAGATCTCCCGTGTAAGTTGGAGCACAAGCAGCTGGCTGTGGTGAAGAAATAAGAGGGCTGCCTGTTGGAAGAACTTTAGGTGGAGTACCATGCCTGCTGCTAAGAACTTCTAAAAGAAAAACAAAGCAGCTTTAGTGAAGATAAAGTAACATGAGGGAAAAATACAGCAATGTTGCACACTAAACATATTTAAATATTTAGAATCTGAATGACTCAGATTTGAAGGGTTTTTTTCGGTGTTTTCTTAGTAGGCAATGTGAGAATTGCTACTTAGGAAAATGTGTATAAAGTCATTTGGAAATACTTTACTTCTAGGAAAATTCAATGCATCTTGGAGAGGGTTTTTGTGGTAAAAGACAAGATACAAAATGATAAAGTCTGAAGAGATCAGGCAGCTCCATAAAGAACAAAGGCCCTGCTCAAGTAATTCTTTTTGCCTCTACATTCTCAAACATAAAAATAAATGGTAAACATCTCTGTATCCCTTTTCCAAATATTAAAATCTTAAAAAGTCTGTGCATATATAATTCCTAGGTAGCCACAGTATCACTGTGAACGGGAGGGGGGTGGAAGTACAAACATCTTGCATGCTTTTATCTAGACATCCCTGAAACAGAACTGGGGCTAAGACAATACGAATGAGTGTAAATAACTATTTTGTGTATTTAGCATTTGCTTTGTATTCAACAAATCAAGGTCTCAAAAGAAAGCCTGCTTATGTTTGCTGAGTTCATGGACTTCCTTTCCCATTTCTAAGCTGTTTCAGGAGAAAATGAAGGAAAATAAGGAGATGAGACGTTTTATATAATGCTACTGCCAACTTTATAAAGATGCAGCATGTACATCACTTGCAGTTTTCAAACCAAAGGATTAAACAGCACTCTTCTTTATTTATGGGAATAGGAAGTGATTCTTTTAAAGTTTCCTAAGAGAACAATGATGTATATGTGCACGTGAGATACTCGCAGCATGAAAGAGAACTGGCACATACCCTCCTATTGTTCTGCAAGTTTCCTGCATAGGAATTTTATGTTTACAGAACAATTTACTGCCATTCCTAGAGCTAGAAATATGTCATTTGCAATGCTCACTCAAAGAGACCACCATAATTCATTTTTTGGGAACTTCCCTGTAAATGAGAGATAAAAGAGATCTATCACATATGATTGGGCTACGAGTTGCAGTCAATAGATAGAAGTGAAGCACTCTTGTAACACTAAGTTTAAAGACTAATGTCTAACAATGCACTCTTTATCCTGTAAGTTTACCCCACTTTTGCAAATTAAGAGTTGAGAATGAATTCTTATGCAATGCACGTAAGGTCAAAAGAAATATCCTTGCCACAACTGTTAAATGCTATTCATACACCAATGGCAATATATAAAGTAACAAGAATATAATAACAGGAATTCAGCTTATCTATTTCTGTCCTTTGTGGGACTGAGGGTGAGGGAAATGGTAAAGAAGGTTAGTTTAAGACCATCAATGCAATGCCATATAATTATAATCCAACATTTGGACAAATTCCAAAGAATTAGATAAAAATAATTTTATTACCGGTATTATAGGAATGTGGTCTGAACCAGGAAACCATATTTGAGTTAAATTTTTAGATTGTTCTTGATATGCAATATATAAATAAAACTTTCTTACCAAATATAACATGATTAATTAAGAATTCATTAACACTAACCATGTACAGAATACAGATTTTGCTATTATTACATCATAGGTATCTGGAGTTCTATGAAATAAAATATATGAAACTCTGGGAGTTCTTTCAAACACCTATGAATTCCACAAACTTTAACAGGGACTGAATTTTCTACAAGGCATCTCAATTTATCACTGTATTTCTCCCTTATCATTTAAATATAACAGAATATTTCATTCTTGGAGAAATAGTACCTTCCTTCAACATACAGAGGGGTATTAATATCCCAAAATCTCTGGGTGGTGGTGTGGTGTGTGTGTGTGTGTTTTATATCTTAAGTAAAATATTATTTTACTTAAGTATGATTATTTAGTAAAAAAACAAACAAACTGGAGAAATATCGTCTCATTTGTTGCAGGGCAGATATTGTTAACAACCTATAACATGTTCAGCATCAGATTTAGAATTTGAAATATTGCATTGATTATTAAACTAAACTATTTCTAGCAAAACTACTTCAGAAACTTTTTTTTAATTGAAACATAGGTTTTATTTCCTGGAGTATTTTATTATAAAACCCAATTTTGTATATTCTTT
Organism: Ptyas mucosa; assembly: GCA_012654045.1. NCBI lineage: Eukaryota > Metazoa > Chordata > Lepidosauria > Squamata > Colubridae > Ptyas > Ptyas mucosa. The sequence goes on from WNWU01000018.1 coordinate 5,161,682, forward strand.
TGATTTCTATTGCTATCTTTTCGGTTTTGTATATTTTTAATTTTGGCAAATGTATGCAACAAATTTGCTGCTGTGTATGAGAATTGCAGTAGGGCCTATGCAGCTTTTAAGCTCTTCCCATTATTAGTATACATTGCACCATAAAAGTGATGTTCTTTATGATTCATACAGATTACTGTCTGATTCATACAGGCTGAATTTAGAGAAAATTAGGAATAAATTATGTTTTGTAATTTATTTTGTAAATAACAGTTTTCTAAGATCTAAATCCACATTAGAGAAAAGTGATCATTAATTTACAAGGTCTTACCTGTTTTGTTTTGTTCTACTACTGTTTTTTTAACAGTCCAACCAACTAAGCTGGTTTTGTCTGTCCAGGTCTTTTCTGCGGTGCTTTGCCTCAAGCGCCAAATCTTGATAGTGTTGTCATCTGAACAAGTGGAAATCTACAAAAGAGCATGACAAATATTGCACTGAGCATGACAAATATTGCACTGTTTGAAATATGGATTATAAAAGATTGGAGTGGGGAAATTACTGGCTGCATTACTGGCCCTTACTATCCAATTTACAGTACCCACACTGGATGAAACATATATCTCTTTTAAGGAACTCACTCCCTAGAAGTCATCAGTTCACCCTTTAATGGAATCAACATTGCTAAATAGATTTTTTTTCTTAGGCTTGCCCATATTTACAGTATGCCCCATGTATCTTATATACAGAGGGAATGCAGGCCTCAGCTTACAAAAAAAGTAATCAGCCATGCTGCATTCACTTAGCAAGCCCTATCAAACTCAGTGTTCTTACATCTGATCAGACAACCATTTCATCACATTATACTTTATAATATAGCAAGAACTGATTTCTATATACATATTTAATCTGCATGATAAAATAGAGTAGGAGAAGCCATTTGAGGACCAAAGATTTCTAGGGAAAACATGAAGATATGTATAAGGAAATAGGAAGAAAAAAATGTTAGGAATAAAGAACCTTTAAAAAGAGCCATCCATGTTTTAAAAACAAGAGAAAATATAGTCATGTTTACTTTTGCAAAAAGAGAAAATGGAATAGAAATTAAAAAAAATTGACAAAACACCAGAAAGAAACCTTAGTGAAATCTGATGGACACCAGGCAACAGAAGTGACCTCTTGCAGATGGCCATGAAGTACCATTGGAGGAAGTTGTGGTTCAGATACCTATATAGACAGAAGAATTTTTTTAAAAAGTAACAGGAAATATTATTGTTTATTTATGAGTAGCACAAGGGACACAATTAAAATGTAGGACACTTGAGCTTCTAGACATCTAGCCATCAATTTCACCCAGTGAATTCTCATTACTCTGGCTTTTCACTACAGAAACCATCCCTAGAGGATACCCAAATTGGGTGGATTCCTCCCGTCAATCGTAACTGTGCACTGTAGTGCAATAATATCTAGACCAGTGATGGCTAACCTTTTTGCCATCATGTGCCAAAAGCGAGAAGCGCGGGGGGGTTGCGTGCATGCGTGTCCACACCCATAATTCAGTGCGCCCTGTCCCCCCCATACATGCACGTGTGACACATACCCCCATGTGCTCCCCCCGCTTTTGGCACGCAGCCCCGTTTTTCGCCCCTACCCAGGCTCCAGAGGCTTTCTTGGAGCCTGGGGAGGGCAAAAACGGCTTCCCCACCCCTATGGAGGCTTAAGTATGGGTCAGCAGTATGCTACAACTGCCAAGAAGTCAATGTAGTCCTAGGCAGCATCAACACAGGGATAGCATCAAGATCACGGGAACTGATAGTATTACTCTTTACTGCAGTAGTGAGGCTGCACTTTGAATACTGCTTTCTTCCCTTGAGATTTGACAGCCCCTACCGTTCTATCCTTCCACTTAAAACCTAGCTTTCCCCCCAAGTTTTGGTATGGGGGAAATCAGGATTGGACAAGAATGTGAATGCATCAGAGAAGTGTGGCTGTGGCACAAGATTTTCCTGTTTTTAGTTTTATTGCTGTTAGTTTTACAATATATGTTTTTATTGGTTGTAAATTGCCCAGTTATTTTTAAAATAGGCAGCTATATACAGTATGTCACAGAAGGGAGTACACCTCCTCACATTTTGTAAATATTTAAGTATATCTTTTCATGTGACAACACTGAAGAAATGACACTTGGCTACAATGTAAAACAGTGAGTATAAGAGTTTGTATAACAGCGTAAATGTGCTGTCCCCTCAAAATAATGCAACACACACCCATTAATGTCTAAACTGCCGGCAAAAAAGTGAGTACCCTCCTAAGTGATAATGTCCAAATGGGGCCCAAAGTGTCAATATTTTGTGTGGCCACAATTATTTTCCAGTACTCACTTTTGTTGCCAGCAGTTTAGACATTAATGGCTGTGTGTTGCGTTATTTTGAGGGGACAGCACATTTACACTGTTATATAAGCTGTATGCTCACTACTTTACATTGTAGCCAAGTGTCATTTCTTCAGTGTTGTCACATGAAAAAAATATACTTAAATATTTACAAAATGTGAGGGGGTGTACTCACTTCTGTGACATGCTGTAAATGTTTTAAGTAAACAAATTGTATAACTCAAAAATTATGTAGATGTTAGCATGAAACAGTTCATGCTTCATATTTTGCCCTGAATATTTATACTTTTGAGAATTCTACCCTTTTCAGGAAAATGTTTTGAAGAGGCAACTTTGTGGTAAGAAGGAATATGCAAACATTGGTAACTAGGTGGTGATGAAACAATCCTAGAGCCATTTAAATTTTAATATTTGATGTTAATAATGATTTTAATATTCAAGAGACCTAGGGACCACAAATGTTGAGAGAGCAATTTCTCAGGGTTCTTACAAAATGTTTCAAGAGCACCCAGGCTTCCTGAATACTAAGTCAACAGAATCAAATACTAAACAAAAGGAGGTTGCTCTAAAATTAAAGAACATACCCACTCCTTGTTTAAATGAGTTTTTATCATATTGGATTACTTTGGAAATCTAATTTAATATAAAACACTTAATTTTGGTTATTTAAACTAGACTGTTTAACCTGAAATGCCCTAATGTGTATCACTGGATGAAGAATTTACACTGAAACATATGCATCTCTCCGCAGAAAGCTTAGCATGTAAACTAAGTTTCTGAGCTGCCAGCTGATACTGGCAAATGTTACTAAAAATTCTGACTGAACTATCATAATAAAATCTTAACTGCTGGAAATTGAGGATCATGGAGATCGGGGACGTGAAAGAAACTTAATTGTGAAGTAGTTTATAAACCTTGGGAAATGATTAGCTTAAAAAAATAAAACCAATTATGACTATTAAACTTTGGTTAATGTATAGACTCTTGTTAAATATAAAGCAAGAACTTTCAGCTTGTTGTAGTTGCTGAAAAACAGAACTGAAAAGAAATTTTTAAAGGCCTATTAAAACCAGATTAAGATCAGCAACTAGAAATACAGAGAAAGTAGAGGCAGGAACCTAGCTCTGTTTTATATCTGGACTTGTATTCAGGTTTGACAGCTGTGTACTTTAGACACAGTATGCTGGAAACATGGTTCAATGAATCTTATTATCTTCCCTCTGTGCCTACATATCCATCTTTTCTGCACAGAGCGAACAGAGAAATAACATAACAATGTTGTAGTCAGAGCCAACACTGCTTACCTTCCAGATATAGGCACACTGGTCACTTGAACCACTGATTAAGAACTGGTTATCTGGGCTAATGCTGGATTTGACATAGAAACTGGAATTTTGATGTCCACTGAAAACTGACACTGCAATTCAACAAAAAACAAAGAAAAACCATATATAACTTAGAGCCGAATTTCAGGATAAATCCTTTACATCACATAGTATTTTATATAGAGAAGGCTCTAAACCATTTAGTACTATTTTCCTTACAAGCAGAGTAATCAAGGTTTTATTTTCAATGACTCTATTTGTATACATTACATAATTACCAAAATGATATAAATTGAGATTTTAGGACATTCAAATACAAATTACTCCCGCCTTTGAATGGTCAAGATTTAAAAATAAATAGGATATATATAGATGATAGAAAGAAGGCAGATCACAAAGAAAAAGTATATAGACAATAGCCCTGAACTGGAAAAACAAACAAACAAACAAACAAAAGGCGGGGGAAGACAGCTTAAGAAAGAATATTACAATTAACAAGAATTAACTATTAAGTATATTCAAAATAAAGGTAAAGAATTGATATAGCTGCTATTAAGTTATTAATAAGCATAATAAGCATAATAAGCATATTGAAGGAAATTGAGGACCCAGTTTGTGGGGGCAATAAGCTGACTTTGTATAAATATACAAAAGTATGAAGGCTATTGCTTAGCGCATTTTAAGCCGCCCTGAGTCTCCGGAGAAGGGCGGCATATAAATCAAATAAAAAAAAAAACAAGAAAGAAAAAACACAAACTCAGCTATTTTGGATTTTCTCCAACAAACAAACATGGGTTCTATTAGGAAGTTGCAAGGAGGTAAAGAAAAGGGCAAGACTGAATTGTTAGCTTAATAGAATCATAGTGAGAGAATTTTGAATTAACTTCTCAATTTTGAATAAATATTAATCTCCAGAGGTAGATTAATTTTATCCCAGCATATTGAAGGAAGTAATTGATTGTCTGGCTGAACCCTCATGTATTATATTTTAGATATCCTGGAGAACTGATGAAGCCCCACAGTAGAAGAGAGCAAATATGCCTAGCTTCAGAAGGGAAAAGAAGAGGCTGGAAAGTACTGACCAGTTAGGATAACAATGATAAATGGGAAGGTTCTGAGGAAGATAAAGAGATCTATCTGTAAGCAACTTGAAAGTAATGTAATAAGCATCAGAAATTAGCACGTGTTTTTTTGAAAAACAGTCTTTTCAGACTAATCTTATTTTGAACACTCTAGAAATGCTCGCAGACAGGATAAAGCTTCATATCAGCAAAGAATTTGACAAATACTTCATGGCATTCTGATTAGCAAGCTGGACTGAATGGAATGACAATTAAATGGATACACAATTAGCTCAAAAATTTTACTTTTGTGCTCATTGAAATAGAGGTATTGAATGTAGTGCCAGAAGATTCGGACCTGGGTCCTATGCTCTTCAATATTTCTATTCATGTTCCATGTTTTAAAAGAGATATAGAGAATAAATATTAACGTGTTAGTGAAGCAAAATTATATGCCATAGAATAGAAATAAATTTCAAAACTTAAATTACAGAGAAAAATACAAAATTTCCTCACTTAGGAAACAAATAAAATAAAGAAGTACAATTTGTTGGACATCTGATGTGTCAATATTACTTAAGGGAAAAAATAGAAAAGTAGTTAACTGCAAATTTGAATATGGGCCAGCACTGTGATGTGGTCACAAAAATGCATGTTTGATTTAGATTCCATCAATGGAAATACAGGTAACCCTCCACTTACAACCACAATTGAGCCCAAAATTTCTGTTGCTAAGTGAACAGTTGTTAAATTAAGTGCCCATTTTATGACCTTTCTTGCCAGTTGTTAAATGAATCACTGCAGTAGATTCATTTAGTAATTCAGTAACCCGGTTGTTAGGTGAATCTGGCTTCCCCATTGACTTTGTTTGTCAGAAGGTTGCAAAATGACCTCAGGACACTACAATCATCATAACCATGAGTCAATTGCCATGCATCCAAATTTTGATCACGTGACTATGGGGATGCTGCAATGATTGTGTGAAAAATGGTCATAAGTCACTCTTCAATTCCATTGTAACATTCACTAAAAGAACTGTTGTAGTTCGAGGACTACCTGTACACCTTTTATATCCTAGGGTAATCCTTCTGTTTTAATTTTATGTTATTAGATTCCACTTGAACAACGTTGTCTAATCCTGGGAACCATATTTAAGAACTGAGAAAAATTAGACAACATTCAGGGCTAATGAATGAATAAGCTCAGGGGACTAGAAAACTAAAACCTATGAGATGCATTTGAGATGTTTATGCATCATCAATATGTGCAAATACAGAAGAGGGGCAAGATCTCTTTTATCTCAGACTACAGGGCACAGAATAATGGACTTAAGCTACAAGACAAATTCCAACTGAATGTTAGGAAAATCTTTCAATAGTAAGAGCAATTTGTAAGTGAAACGAATTACCCAGAGAGCTGACAGCTCTTCTTCACTGAATTTAATTCACTGATGCCAGAGAACTATCTGAAAACTGTTATTTGGATTCTTGCATTATGCAGGCTTAGATGTAATAGCCTAAGTGGCTTCTATTTGTATGGTTGTCTATAATAACTTCACAATGGAAAAACATTGCTTTAAAGTAAAAGAGGAACAATAAGATAACAAGCTAAAAATATAACCACAGTTAAGTAATATGAGAAATAATTAAGAGACTTTTTCAACTGTGGGAATTTTCTTAAAGAGCTAGGACCAGCAGCTAAAATATTTTAACAGCTAAAATCAAAGTAAAAGGAGCAGGGAATGCATAAAGTTTACTCAATGTAGCAAAATAAAACTTGCCACCAGAGGTGTGCAAAATGTTTCAAGTTTCAATTGTATGAAACTATTTTAAGTTTGAATTTAGCATACAATCTTGAAATAACCACTTTCGTGCTAGAACACATCTGTAAACAGTATCACTGTACCCTTGTTCCTGAATATAGCAAATATTCAACGAGTTCCTTCGTAGACTCCTGTGCTAACTTTTAAAATATTGCCCCACCCCCCAAAAAAGGACCCACTAGGTATTAAAAATTTTCAGAGCACTTAATTTTTTTCCACTTATTTCTTTCTTCAGAGAATATAAGTTTTGAACTGAGGTTAATGTAATGGTGGATTGTTTACAATTTTTCACATTTGGCATTTCTGAGGTAGACACTAAAGTTTCAGTATCCAGTAGGGAAATTGCTGCCTTTCTCATTTCCTGAAACTGGTATCTTATTTCTTAAGAAGGATGTGCAGTGACACAGAGATATGGGTTACTTGGCTATTTTTAAACAACTTTAAAGCTAAAGCCCCAAAGAACTCAGAGTTGTCACTAGCAAAGGGAGTTGTGTGCAATGGACACTTGGCAATGGAGAGTGAGATGTCAGATTCCTACACTCAGTACAGGAAATTACAGAGACCCTCTGATCAGTATTGAAAGGAAAACCTATTATGATATTTAGATGTAGATGGATGGATGCTTATGGATGTAAATATTATAATCTAACTTTCTCCAACATAGTGCTGCCTAAACATGGCTTCAAACCATGTTATTTTAAGCCTGCATCAGAATTGCTACCAGTAATGGAAACTAAGAGTTGATCCAATAGTTCTGGAGATTGGCCACTAATTCTACCATTTTCTCAGCATACAAATTCAGCAGAATATTTTCCTATTGTTTTATAACACCGAGAATTGCCCATTCATCTTTTCTAAAGGAACCATAACAGAGATGCTTGATCTGCCTTCTTGTTGTCATCTGTCAGAGCAATTAGCATGTTGCTTTGTTCTGTTTCAGGTTGAGCACACACGGAGTAGGATAAGCAAGCATTTTCAAGTTTCCAAACATTTTCAGGCTTTAGTAGGCAGTGTTGGCACGTGCAATTGCTCACACACCTTAGCAATGCTAAACAGGAAAATCAAAATCTTGCCTGTAAGAATCCAGAGTCAAATCAGAGCATGGGTAAATAATAAGTCCAGAAGCAGTTGAAAGATCTAGGCATCAAGATAGTCAGCCAATTCTGGAACCAAAAAATTGAGATTCGGGTGGCATAGGGGATTCAAAGTCATGAAAATATAGAGCATTTAAACAGTTGCTCCCTATGGAAAAACCAATTGCTGATAGTTGTAGTAATATAGGTTCAATTAAGGCTATTGCTAGTTTGTTTCTCAATGAGTTGAGCAGAATTCCTCTGAGAAGATGCCATTCTTAGTTCTCTGGAATTTGTAACATGTTCTCAGGGATAGCGCTGCTTGGAATTGGCATCTCTGTCATTTAATTCATATTGATTCTTCAAATGATTATTGGCAAGATTGACCACAGGTAGTGAATTGCTCTCCAATTCCTCAGGCTGACATTTGTCCAGTGCAGGCTCTTCTGTGTTTGAATCCTCTGGCTTGAAAAGATGAGTCAGAATAGGTAGATCCAAGTTAATTTTTGTCTCTCTTGTACCTTGAAATCCAAAACAATCTTCTTCTAGTAGGAGTAGAGTGACAGAACCAAGAAATGAACCTGACCATTTAGAGCAGCTTTCTTTATTCTGGTATCTGCTAGGTGTATCGAGGCTGAACATTCTGGGGACTGCATTTGCAATATATATGGAAAGCATCAGGTTGAGGAAAGATGATTACAATTACAAATATATCAATTCACCTATGGTAATTCAGAATTATCTCCATGATGCCATTAAGACAGTTTTATAAAACTGCATATTTTTGAGAGTTCTGAGTAAACAAGTGGATATATATGCAAATGTTGTTATAAAACAAGACGCAATTACAACTCCAAAGACACATACAACATTTTACAATATTGTTTGAACAAAAATGCAGAAATAGGTAGAACAAGAGAGAAAAACCTAGATCAATCAATTTAGGCTAGATTACAATCCAAGCATTTAGAAATCTTTATAGATGCTAGCAAAAATTGAACCAGTTCTCCAATACTGCATGTATTTATTTTCTTTCTGTTTGGTAGCCTTCCATTAGAAACACCAAAAAAAAAACCCCGGGATATAAATATCTTCCTTATCTGACCTTTCCCATTTTCTCAAAATTCAAGTCCTTATCAGTGATACTTCCATAGCAACAACACCCCTCCCCCTTTTCAAAATATTCTAATTGTGGAATTGCCACCTGCAAAAAGGCAATTAAAGTTTTGTAGATTTTATTGATCTATCCTTCAAAAAAAAACAACACCAAACAATTTACCAAAATCAACTGAACCTTCTGACTTTTGCAGAATTACAGAATATAGCATAAGGGTAGATGATTGGAATGTAGACAAATTTCCAAGGACAGTTCATTTTACTTCCATTTCCTCCCAAAAAGGAAGAAAAGGGCAATGAATACTTAATAACACCCACTATTCCAAACACATTTAAGTCAATCTTTCAGTATTTGCTGTTTTCTTGTGGTCTGAGAGGTAATTTTGCAGACTCTGAAGATGATAAATAAATAAGGCTTGCTTGAGATAAGCACAATTAACAGAGGAATTCACTGACATGATGCAATGTTCCACTCTGGATTAATGTAAAAGGCCACTAATGACAATAAGAATACAGAGAAAAAATATACAGGTAGTCCTCAGACAACTAAGCTTGTTTGTCTAAAGGAAAACAGAAAATGGAGACATCTGTAGGGGTTATAAACTTTCATACTGCAATTAATCGAAGCTGTCCTGATAGATTTGTATATAAAGTATAATTTATGACATACTGCAATTCTATGGACATTCAGCAAAAGCCATATCAAATATATGGGATTACCTTTCCTGGAAATGTATATGCTACTACTGCCAGAGATATAGTAAGTGCATCAGCCATAGCTTTCTAAACCTGTTAGGTATTGTACAGATAACCTATATCCCAAAATATTAATACTTACCCGGAGTATTCTTCAGACCTGGCATACAGAACATGTATATATTATCATCAGTGCAGTTAGCAAATAGATGGGTACCAGTGGAATCCAAAATAAGACTGGAATATCCTAGAATACAGAAGATTTTGTTGTCAGACTTCCCTCCTTAAAGGCTGCATAAGAAACAGCTAATCCCAGGAGCAGAAATCTGATTATTAGTGTTTATTGGAAGATTAAAGGAAGATTATACACAAAAATTCCAGCAAGTGCTTTCAAATAAGATACTAAGGTTCAAGACGTGTATGATGATGAAACTCATCTACATTTTATGTTCTTTCAATACAAAGACTGCCTGAGCAAATCCCTGCAATTTTCTTGGCAAAGTTTTTTAGAAGTAGTCTGCCATTGCCTCCTTCCTAGGGCTGAGAGAGAGTGACTAGCTTAAGGTCATCCAGCTGGCTTTGTGTCTAAGGTGGACTAAAACTGTCAATCTCCCAGTTTCTACTCTGCCGCCTTAAACCACTACACCAAACTGGCTCCATGTAAATCAGATAGAAAATATAAAAAATAGGTAGAAATCGGAAGTATCTAAAGTGTTTCAAATCATTGCTTAAAAATTAAAAGCCCAGGGAAATGGAAAACTTTGCTTGGCATCAGGGGGAAAAAAGCTGTCTGAAAAGCATTCCCTAAGAGAAAATTGCAAAATCTTCTCAGTTCTGCCTACATCACATCAGACGAAGTAGCAGAGCACTGAGAAGACCTACGCATATAGGCAGGCTCTTATTATTCAGTCCTGATTAACATCATAGCAAGTCATATTTACACTATTTTACAAAATGGCTTTGACTATGACATTAGGTCACTCACCAACAGAATTTCTGCTTTTTTGGGGGTTTGAAATTCAGTCCACTTGCATTCATCTAGTTCCTTAGTAATGCTGACACTAATCTAGCATGGCAACTGCTAGCATTAAATCAGATATAAAAGAGCTGGATACTGTCAGTGTGTTGTTATCTCGTAATGACCTGCCTGAGAGACATCATGGAACATTGAAACTCACAAAGGCCAGAAAATAAATTGTACAGCTCCTTACGCATAAGTGACCAACACAGTATTCTCTCCAAAAACAGAAACACCTTTTTAAAAATCATCTTCCATGATCATGGAAACACTGTGTCTTTAAGCTCCATCCCAAAGAGTAATGTGGCAGCACTGAAGACTATTGACACCTAAAGAATTAGCTCATCCTGCCCGTTCTCTCAAAACAGGTAACCAAACAGGGTAATTAATTCCCTTATTTTATTAAAGCTAGTCCTGAAATCAGGCTAAGATAAATCTTGATAACTGATCTCAGCACAAAGTGTAATGCTAATATATGAATACAAAACAGAAAAAGCAAAGAAATATCTGCTTTGTTTTGGAATGACCCTGTCTTCCTTCTTGAATATTTAGTTATGCCGTACCAAGTTTACGGGTACTGTTCCCAGGGTAGCTGAAAACTCTGGAGGGCACTGGTTCCTGTCGGTATGCAGTGTAGTTCTTGCGCAGATCCCATATCTTGATCACACTAAAATTAAGAAAACAGAATTCTTCAGAATTCCATTCAATGATCAAGCCTTCCTCAGTTTGATCTTCTCCAAATATCTGACATGAATTCAGTGAATCATAGTCCCAAAACATGTGAAGGAAGCTTGCCATACTCAGACCAAGAATAAAACACTAATTGATGGATAAGATATGCCTTTAATCTACATATTTGTTCAGCTAGCAGGGGAACAATATAAATTGAGAAATATAGTAATAGGAAGCATACTATGAATGTCTACTTATCTAATTTATTTAAGTTATAGTTAGTCCAAATCAAAAGATTATGGGTTACAAGATATTAAAAAAAAATAAGCCAACCCTTTCCAAAGATAAATATCACTAACACTGTGCTAGGTTCAACAACTCAGTGAAATAAACTTTCAATAAAACATTGAACTATTTTCAGTAATTTTCTAAATGCCATGAGGTAGAGGACTATGTGAACCAGGGGGCATAGGACAAGTGTGGGGCTGCCCACAGAAGCCTGTTGACTTTTTCATGTCCCCTCTGACTTCAAAAGTAGAATTCTTAACAGTACTTCCCCAGATGTTCTCCCCAAATGGGCAGCTTCAATTCTGATTAGGCTGTGTCTGATGCAGCCCCGTGCTACAATAATAATAATAATAATAATAATAATAATTTTAATTTAATTTGTATACCTTCCTTCTCCCAGAAGGGACTCAGGGGCGGTGAACAGCCAGAATTAAAAATACATACAATACAGAAGTTAAGATAATTAAAAATACATTAAATCAATCGGCCTCCCAATTTAAAACCCCAAATCTTATAAAGTTAAAATCCCATTAAAAAACTATTTAGGCTAGGCCAGCTTGATGGAATAAATATGTCTTCAGGGCCTTATGGAAGGTACGGAGGTCCGGGATCAGTGTATTCCAGGAGGTAGCTCATTCCACAGGGCAGGTGCCCCCACTGAGAAGGCTCTCCCCCTGGGGGCCGCCAGCCGACATTGCTTGACTGACGGCACCCTGAGGAGGCCCTCTCTGTGAGAGCGTATTGGCCGGTGGGAGGTTATCGGTAGCAGCAGGCGGTCTCATAAGTACCCTGGCCCTAAGCCATGGAGCGCTTTGAAGGTGAGAACCAATACCTTGAAGCGCACCCGGAAGACCAACGGGAGCCAATGCAGCTCGCGCAGGAGGGGTGCTACATGGGAGCGCCACGTCGCTCCCATAATCACCCGCATTCTGAACCAGTTGGAGCCTCCGGGTGCTCCTCAAGGGGAGCCCCATGTAGAGAACATTGCAGTAGTCCAGGCGAGACGTAATGAGGGCATGGGTGACTGTGCATAAGGAGTCCCGATCCAGAAAGGAGCGCAACTGGCATATCAGGCGAACCTGATAAAAAGCCCCCCTGGCCACGGCCATCATATGCTCTTCTAAAGACAGCCGTGTGTCCAGGACACCCAAGTTGCAAGCCCTCTCTGTGGGGGTCAATGACTCACCCCCAATAGCCAGCGATGGCACCAGCTGGCTATATCGGGATGCCGGTATCCACAGCCACTCGATCTTGGAAGGGTTGAGTCGAAGCCTGTTCCTCCCCATCCAGACCCGCACGGCCTCCAGACACTGGGACATCACTTCGAGGGCATCATTGAGGTGGTCTGGGGTGGAGATGTACAGCTGACTATCATCAGCATACAGATGGCATCGCACCCCAAAGCCACGGATGATCTCACCCAGCAGCTTCACATAAATGTTGAACAGGAGCGGTGAGAGGACCGACTCTTGCGGCACCCTGCAAGCAAGGTGCCTTGAGGTCAACCTCTGCCCCCCTGCCAACACAGACTGCGACCGGTCAGAGAGATAGGAGGAGAACCACTGCAACACGGTGCCTCCCACTCCTAAGCCCCCCAACCGGCGCAGCATGATACCATGGAGTCAGAGTCCAAGCCTTCCCGAATCTGAGCGATTTTATCGTGCAGATACTGTGCAAAATCCTCAGCCTGCCCTTGCAAGGGGTCCTCCCACGCTCCCTGATGAAGGAGGGAGCGGGTCACCCTAAACAAGGCGGCTGGGCAGTTATCTGCCGATGCAATAAGAGCGGAAAAGTAGTTACACTTTGCTGCTTTTATCGCCACTAAATAGGTTTTAATATGAGACCTAACTAGTGTTCGGTCGGATTCGGAGCGACTAGCCCTCCAACCACTCTCTAGGCGTCTTTTCTGGCGCTTCATCTCCCTCAGCTACTCGGAGAACCAAGGAGCTGGGCAGGTTCGGCGCCGGGTCAGGGGCCGCAAAGGCACGACTCGGTCCAGAGCACCAACGGCCATCCTATCCCAGGCGGCCACCAGGTCTTCAGCCAAGTCGTGAGCCAGAGTTTCAGGAACTGGCCCAATCTCCCTCTGGAACCTATCAGAATCCATCAGTCGCCTGGGGCGGAACAACCTGGCCGGTTCTGCCTCCCTGCGGTGGGGTGCAGCGGTCAAAAAGTCCAGCCTCAGGAGAGAATGGTCCGATCATGACAGGGGTTCAATAACTATATCCCCTATATCCAGACCACTCAGCCACTGACCAGAGTCAAAAACCAAATCCAGAGTGTGTCCTCCCACGTGAGTAGGGCCATGAATTAGTTGTGTCAGGTCCATGGCTGTCATGGAAGCCATAAACTCCCGAGCCATCCCAAACGCCTCACCGGGGGACAGCAAGTTGAAATCCCCCATGACCAGGAGTCTGGGGGTATCAACTGCCACCTTGGCAATAACGTTGAGAAGCTCGGGCAGGGCCGCTGTCACATGGCAGAGAGCCAGGTACGTGATCAGCAGGCCCACCTGCATCCCATGGCCCCACTTCACCAGGAGACTCACATCTGGCTATCTGAGGTACAGTGGCCTCCCTCGGACCAAGACTTTCCTTTATAACGACCGCCACCCCCCCCACCCCTGCCCTGGGCCCTTGGCTGATGGAATGCACGGAAACCTGGTGGGCACATCTCTATGAGGGGAACCCCCTCTCTTGGCCCAATCAGGTCTCTGTAATACCCGCCAGGTCCGCACCCCCCTCCTGAATTAGCTCGTAAATGAGGGGGACCTTATTCACCACGGACCTGGCGTTGCCCAGGTCAGCCTAAGGCCTGGGCTCTGCAACTCTGGACAGCTCGGGGAACGAGAAGAGTCATGGGGGCCGGGGCAAGCCACCGCTTGGAGATAGCGGGTGCGTGCCCCCACCACATATGGCCCCCTACTCCCACCATATCTGCCCCTCCCAACCACAGTCCTGATAGAATCGCTCTCCTCCCTATCTGCAATGAGCTCCTCCACACCCCGCTCCCCGCCTTCCGTACCATGCCCCTGTGTCGAGCCTGACCTATACCCCTCCCTCCCCACCCCCTGCCCCAAACCCCTTAAAAAATTACAAAAGGACAATTTTAAAAAACCCCACAGCCCCTCTTTGTGGCATGCCACCTCTCGGGGTTCCAAAACCCGTCATCGAGGCAGGCCCTCGATAAAATGGAGGGCCAAGCCTGCGAGAGGGGGGAGTCTCGCAGACCAAGAAGCTCCGTTGCTGAATACATCTTGACCACAGCGAATGGGAGCAACCATGTCTTAGGGGTCCATATAAAAGGTCCAGGGGAGAAACATAATGGGAGTCTCAAAAACATCTTCACAGGACCAGGTTCTCTGTCCCCTCACAACAGAGGGCGAAGTCAAGTTCCAGATCGACCACAATCCAAGGGGGGGGGGGAATGGATCCAACCCTCTAACGGTGGTCCAGTCAGCTGGTCAGCCCCCTCTTGTGGTGAGATGGCAGCAATGAACCAATGCAGACAGCACAGCACCCGGGGTTCATGTCCAAAACCGCCCTCTCACAGCGGTTGGTCCGATGGTCAAGTCCCCTCTGCTGGCAGGTGCAGAAGATATGATATCATCCCAGTTCAGCGCCCAGGGGGCCTGACACCAGAGTCACCCTCTCACAGTGGTTTAACTGATTTACAGCTCCCTCAGCTGACGGGATGAAGCCGTGTACCAGCCCCCATTCAGATTTAAATAGTCTTCCCCGCAGTTAGGGAAGTTCAGATGGAGATAAACTTGACGTCAAATGAGTCGGTAGACTAGCAGGCAGTCCAAGGTGGGCACAGTCCCGGCAGAGCGAGCACTGGAAAGAAACGGGGCAGTTGTCTCAGTCAGCCCCCCACATAACCAAATTAGAGGCCTCCCAAGGTCTAAAAAGATACTCATGCCAGGTCCTCGCCCACCCCAAAAGGCAGAAGATCTCCCTAATATTGCTTTTATAGGTGACTATCAGCACTTTGCATTGGGGCCAGAAGTTTAGTGATAGTCAGTGCAGCAACAGGAGAGTTGTCACCTTGCAAGAAACTGATCTATCAATAACTGTGGCTCTATCTCAACAGTTGATATAACAATTGTGTATAAAGAATGCTTATACATTGTAGACAAATTGTAGCTTCCAAGTCATTTACAAAGCTCCCCTCCCACTGAGTGCATTTCAATACTCCTGGCAGGTAATCATCAAAGTATCAATTATCAAAGCCAATGTATCCTGATCTGAGGGCTACAACTCATGCATCAGCTAAAGCTAGGCAAAGGTGCCACAATAATGGCCTTCACTTGCTATTTAAAAGCAGCTGTGAATCGAAGAACGTCCCCAAGGCACATATCACATTTTATGGGGCAATGTGACCCTGTCTAATGGCCTGTTAGTACAGTGACATCTGCTGATATACAGCAATGCAACCTTGGAGGGATTTAATCAATTATAAATATAATACAAATATATTAAGCATTATGTTACTACTATCAGGATATCACCTTCCAAGAATTGACAGTACCCAAAGATTGAGAAATTAACTTCTCAATTTATTTAATTGCTAAGAGAGACAGCAGCTACATCACGCCTCTAAAGCCTATACAATATGGGAGGTGTGTTTCACCATGTTCTACTATGATTCAGCTGTAGAATGGATACTTATTTGACAAATGGCTTGGCTTACAACGACATAACTAAGTAAGAAAATATGCTGTCATTCCCACCCCCCCAAGAGAGTCCTTGTTCCCCAGGTAAGAGGCATTCTATGCAATTTCAATGAAATTTCATTACATGTTCACATGAGCAAACAATCCAAAATTAGAAATCCATAATGCTTCTCAAAATATTTTTTTTAAAAATTGTTGCAAATAGAAGTATTGACTATTACCCATCAACAGCCCCCGCTGAGATTAAGGTATGTTCATCTTGAAGTAGTACCACTGTTACACTCTGCTGGAAATCCTTAAAAGAGAAATGGGGAAAGAGGTCATTTTTCAACAGGCTAATACTATAACAAAATTAATTTCAGTACTGATTTGTACATTTCCTATAAACGGTTTCCCATTTGACCCATTTGGTAATTATTTATTGATATTTCAAAAACTGTGGCTCTACTCTCAATAGCTGATACAACAATTATACATAAAGAAAAACACACAAAGGAAGGGAAACCTAATTATCACTATCTTCACATTTATCTGCTGAGTCCCACTGAATACAGATATATTGATTTCTAAGTCAGCAAAATTGAGATTAGATTGTATGCTTTACAAATTATTAAAACTAGTTTCTCAAGATTTAATGTCATCTATACCTATCTGGATGCAGAATGCAACTTAACCAGAATAATTCAATTTTTCTAAAATCCCCTGCCTATGTGATTCCTTGTGAGATAGGTTGTAAAGTATGATGTAGCTAGTGCATTTATTTCTAAGCTTACCTTCCAAAGGTAATCCATAACTTATCTGCCTAACAGTTATGGTAAGTGAAGAAAAATGTACTTAATCAATTTATATACCCATCACTTGAACATTGGGATTCTGGGCTATGACTACGAGAAAGAAAAAACCCCAAAACAAAGAGCATAGAGCCATGACAGCGAACCTGCGGCATGCAGAGCCCTCTCTGTGGGCACAAGCGCAGTTGCCCCAGCCCAGCTCCAATCACTTTTCACTCAATCAATTCCAACTTCTTGAAAAAGAAAAAGATCTTACAAAGTTGGAACTGATTGAGTGAACTTTTTCACTTGCGCGGTTCACAATGGGGGAGACAGGGTCCCATCCTCCTCCTGAAGCCCATTACGACACAGAGCCACAATGCAACCCTGTCTTGTCTCGGCAAAAAAAAAAAAAGCAGATTCTTTTCCTGTAGAGCTGCCTGTGTTGGGATGGCCCACCTCCCCGCCAGTAAGCTGAGCGTGGCTGCGCTGCTCCTGGGCTTGTCAGCCTTCAGACGTCATTCCCACCACCTAGCACCAGCTATGGGGTTCCTTCTCCTCCCCGTGCAGGGGTGTGTGTGTGTGTTGAGCAAGAAACTGAAGGAGGCAGAGAGAGAGATAGAGAGGGATGGAAAGAGAAATGACATTACAAAAGTTTTTCTTTTTTATTGTTGCTAAACGTAATGTTTCAAAAGCAGAAAAAGTCGCCCCAAAGGAGTCTTTGAGGGCTGAACTCAAATAGATATCAATGTAATTAATTCAGTTGTTTTCCTTAATTGCTACCATCTCCCTAATAATTTCAAACTAGTACAGCGGCCAAGACAGAACATGACAAAATATAGCCTTAAAATTCCAGATTCTTACCACTGAGGGTGCAAGTCCTTTCACATTCTGTTTTTTCTTCTTCAGTTTGGATGGTGTTTTATCTATGATGTTGTGGGCACCACTTATTTGTTTAACTTGTCTGTAAAATCCATCTGTAAAACAGGTTCAGGAAACATTTTTTAAAAAAACTTTCCCTTCTGGCTTATTGTATATGGTAAATGACCCACAATATACTGTAAATTCATCCAACTTTATGAAAACTGAATATCTTACCTAGTATTAATATGTATTATGTAATGGAAAGCACTGGAATGAAGACAAGGAAATCCAAGTTCATATCCACAAAACCCAGGATAATCTAGTGATCACTGCCATCTCATAATACCATTGCAATAATTCAAGAGAATAAACAGACACATCACATACCTTTCTTACTGCATCGAGTATCCCAGATCATGATATTTCCATCCCTTCCTCCAGTACAGAACACAGCTATAAAATACAAAAATAGAGTGCTTCACTAAAACAGTTCATGTTGATTAGAACTAATTCAGTAATTCCTCAAGTGCATTCCTTGGACTAATAGTAGTCCATAGAAATTTACTTCAGCCTTCCTATGCTCACGGGCCAGAGCCCATTTGCCACCTTAGCCTTATTTGTGGAAGGCACTCACACTCCACTCATAGTCTATCTATTCAGCCCTTGCCTTCTTGCATCTCCTGACAATTGTGTCCTCATTTTACTGACCTCAGGATGGAAAGCGGAGTCAACCTTGAGCCAGTGAGGATTGAGCCTCTAGCCGTGAGCAGAGTCAGCTTGCAATATTGCATTCTAACCACTGCACCACCATGGCTCTTAAATACAGTACATTTTTTTTAAAGTGGGGGAAGAGTATTTGTTTAGGTGGTTGCCTCTTTTTCTTAATAGTTCTTTGTTGACCACAGTTGAAAAAAGTAGAGAAACCATGTTCTAACTTTGTCTCTCTTTTTTTTGAAATACTATTTCAAGCACTAAACATATTTTATATTTATAAACGCAGATGTTTTGTTGTATACTTCAAAGTAGTCTAAACTTTACCTTTTTTGAGGGATTTTTCAATTCTATCTTGAACTTTTCAAAAAATATACTTGAGAATTAATGGATTTTGTAAATGTAAAGATGGAGTATTAGACTGGGATTTCTACCTTAATTATCCTTGCTAGTTCTTCTAAGAACATAGGATAGCAGCATAGCTTTTTCACAATTTATGATCTATGAACATTGGCGTAACTATGGCACTGTAATGGTATTATTTAGCATATAAGAAGTCCCAAATTCCTATGCTCCATAGTTTCTACAGTAATCCCCCCCAATTCATTAAAGAACAGAATATTAAAGTTTACCTTTTTCAAATTTAGAAAAAGCAACTGATTTGAGACTGCACTGATGTCCTTTGCACACTCCCAAGAGTTCACCAGTCTTTATATCCCACACTTTTGCAGTTTGATCCCCTGAAGCAGTAACCTTAGAGAAAAAAAATGCAACAGTTTACCACTGGAAGCAAAAAATTATGGTACCTTTAACATAAGTTTATGAAACAAAAGCATTTTTTCAATAGATATATGAAATGAAGTGTTAATTCAATATTATGTATATTTTCTCAAAAAATAAACTCCAGCAAGTTCAGGGGATCTTAGTCCCTACATAAAGTACCATACAATTCTTGTTTTGGAAGGTATCAGATACATAGATGGTTAAAGACATCTAAGTATAAGACATGTATAGGTGGTCCTCAATTTACGACCACAATTAACCCCAAAATTTTTATTGCTAAATGAGACAGATGTTAAGTAAATTTTGCCCCACCTTTCTTGCCACAGTTAAGTGAAGTGAAAGTAAGTTAACATCACAGTTAAGTGAATGTGGCTTCCTCATTGACTTTGCTTTGTCAGAAGTTTGCAAAAGGTGACCATATGACCCTGGGACACAGCAACCATCATAAATGAATCAGATGCCAAACATCTGAATTTTGATCACATTACCATGGGGTTGCTACAGCAGTTGTAAGTGTGAAAAACAGTAATAAGTCACTGTTTTCAGTGCTGTGTAAGTTTGAATGGTCAATAAATGAACTGTTAAGTCGAGAACTACCTGGAGATTAAAATATAAATAATGCTTCCTAACAACAGATGTGCCAGACACAAATACATTAAAGAATCAAATTCAGAAGGATAATTATATTGCTGAATCCCATTTTTAAAACAGGATCTAGAATACAAAGTTCAACCGCAACACTGCAGATTATAAGGCAGTTCATAGCCATTGCTTCTCTTGTTAAAGTGAAAGAAAACTGATAAACTCTCTATGAAATCTAATTCATTGCTATACTGAATGAACTGCTAGTTTTAGTCCTGCCTTTTGCATCAAAAACAACAAACATCTAGTTTAAATTCACATACTGTAATATTGTACCAAGCCAGAGAGGCAGTGGTGAATGGATAGCAAGGCAACAACTCCAAAAATTATCTTAACTTTTTTCAGCATGTAACATCCATTTACCAGCTTTTATGAACCTCCATAAAAAGTAAGCAAACCAGCAGCTAGTTTCCAGTGGTTTCCTATCATGTTTTGCTGGGTTGAACTAAGAAAATGCAAGGTATTTTGTGTTTTGTTCCACTGGAGCCCAGAGAACATGGATATTTCAATAGAAAGTTTGTCCTGAGCTAAAACTAAACCCTTCTATATTTCATGATACATGGTCTAGACTCTGGTCATATCATTTATCTTTTAAACTGTACTATACTACTAAGCCCACTTAATGATCTTGCTAGAATATTAAGAGCCAGAAAAAGCATAATGAATTGCAAGTAACAGAAATAATTAGAGGGAATAGCATAACCCAAGCTTGAGTGGTATCCATAGCTAATAAAACAAACAGTGATGATTTACAGTACTCACAATTTTGTGTTCATAGGGCATCCATGCAAGATCAAACACAGCATTTAAATGAGCTTGCCATTCTGAAGTGAAAGTAAAATATATTAGATCTAAATAAACCAAATTCTTGGTAATAAAACTTCCACATATGAAAAATGAAGACTATTACCTTCATCAAATTTACAAAGAACAGTACCACAATGTAAATACAGTATTTAAAAAAACCCTCTACAGGCTATTGTTTTTATCAAATAATCCAATTTATACAGTCCAAATACAAACATTTCTTTTTACCTTTAACAATTTTCTTGTTGCTCAATTGTGTGTGGGTATCATACAACCTAACAAATCCCTCTTCATTGGCAACACCAAGTACATGTTGCACATCTGGAGCTGAAAAATAATTTAGTAATATTTGTATTTTAAAACTTTTTGTATGCTTTTTAATAGTACACAACTTTTCTGCATCAGAAAATTACTGTCATATATTCTAAGTGTTAATCATACAAAACACAAAATATAAAGGCATTCTTGTAAATATCAACTTTTCTCTTATTCTTATTATCCTAAGAATAGACAAACATTGGCTACTTTGAAAGATTAACTTAGTAACAAACAAGCTACTTTGAAAGACTGACAGATACTATAATAAGGCAAGGTGAATTCACCTAGTGAATATAAACAAGTTCTCTTTCTCTATATCCTATTGATAGCTGCTTTCAATAGAGGACTGGATAGTCAATTTCTTTAGGCATTAATTGCTTTACTTTTCCAAGATTACTTACTTTCCTACCTTTGCTGAATTTGGAAAATAACTACCGAGCAAAAGCAAATTTGATGGTGGATAGTGTATATTTTCTTCATTTTGTCATGGAAATACTTATATAGGGATGGCTGTAGCCTAGTTGAAAAATAAAAAGCATCCCAGAAAAATGTAATGGCAAATCACTGCAAGGAAAAGTATAGGATGTTTTCCACTCAAAAAGTAATTGACTCTACATAATTTACTACTCATCCTAAACTCCCTAATGCATGAAAGTGACTAGCCTTCACCTTGATTAGGCTCAAATGATCTGAATGTTACCAAAAGTTGTCTAGCATGTTGATTTATCCTTATGGCTGGGGAATCTTTTAGTCTAGTATGTTTGTTTGGACTACAAATTAGATTTTTACTTTTCCATTGACCATGATGGCTTTGTATTATAGTACAAAAGAAAAATAAAATTAGAAATCATATCAGAAAAATCTACCTTTAAACCAACATAATGACAAACCTTACAGATGAGGCACCACTTTACCTGTTGAAAAGCTACAGCCAAAAGGAGGAACTGGAATTCCCATTTCTCCATAGGAAGGATGGTCATCTTCCTTAATACACTGATACTGCTCCAATAGATGGTGTAAGGAAAATCTTGGTGCCAAACCTACCAAAAGTTTATAAGACAAAGAAGTTCATTTTATTTTTAATTTTTTTACTGAATAAAAAGTAATGAAACAATGAAACAGTAATAAGCATAAACACTAACAAAGAACTTCCCCCAACATCACATACCCACAAGTAGAAATACATGTAGAGCTTTCCTGAACTTCAACTTCATATAACCCCAAAACTTGCAGAAATAGTCAGGTATTTACATCTTTTAGGAAGGTTGGGACGGTAGTGCCTGCCAGATGCCTTGCAGTGTATTCCGAAGGGCATTTTTTAAGCGACGTGTGAAAAGCTGACAAGAATTCTTCATGTATCACCATTAAACACTGCTTGACATTATATTCTCCCTCAATATCTTCTAAACTACCTGTGCCTTCAAAGTATATTGGCTACCTAGTTCCCTCATCCTCAGTCTCCATTGAGCATGTCCTATGGAAACGTAGCACCAGTAGGCCAAGTTATTTCGCCCACTATTTAGTCAAACATGGGTTTCTCTGATCCACCTTCCCCACCCCTTTAAGTGTTGTATTTTTAAAGTGCTTTATAAGGTCTACAATATACAGTATCTGGATTGAGACATCAACATAATTCTGCCTACTATTTATCTTCATTTTTATTTTATTCATTCATATAAATACCATCGAGAGAGTCCAGAGATATTTTATGAGAAGAGTCCCCCATTCCTCTACCTGCAATAAAATACCTTATGCCACCAGACTCCAAATTTTGGGTTTAGACAACTTAGAACTACGCCGATTTCAGTCTGACCTAAGCATAGTACATAAAATTATCTACCACAATGTCCTACCTGTCAAGGACTACTTCAGCTTTAACCACAACAATACACGAGCAAATAATAGATACAAACTCAAGGTAAACCGCTCCAAACTCGATTGCAGAAAATAGGACTTCAGTAACAGAGTGGTCAATGCCTGGAATCCACTACCTGACTCTGTGGTTTCTTCCCCAAACCCCCAAAACTTTAACCTTAAACTGTCTGTTGACCTCACCCCATTCCTAAGAGGTCTGTAAGGGGTGTGCATAAGTGCACTAGCCTGCCTACCGTCCCTGTCCTAATATTCCTTTTTACTCTTTTTTCATGTATTCAAATTATGCTTATACTTTTACGGATGATCTTATATATGCTTGACAAATAAACTTATGATTATGATTCATTTCAATGGGGCAGGTTGAGGCATGTGAGTTGAGCCATTTAGCTGTGTTGTCCTGTCATTTTTGGTGAAAAGGGCAGCTATACAAATTTAATTGAGAAATGAATGATTAACGGATAAAGGATTTTCTTTTTATGCCAGAATGACCACACCGGGAAAAGAGAACAGAGAAGAGCAGGCATGCCTTCCTCACTCCCTCGAGGAAGCATAAGAGCTAAAAGAGAGCTGGTCTTAAAAGACCAGCGAAGGAGCAATGAGGGTTGTTATTATATTTTGACCCCGGTCTCCTTATAACTCAAGGCAGAGAGCATACCCTGATATTCCTTCCTATTTTCTCCACAACAATCCTATGAGGTGGCTTTGGGCTGAGAGAGTGACCGAGTCAAATTTATCCAGCTGGTTTCCAGCCTAATCCCAGTTCGGAATTCAGAGCCTCCTGGTTTATAAACCGCTTATATCAAACTGGCTCTTTTCAGGAAGGAGGCGCTTCCCAACACTTACCCTGCGGTCCATCCTGGCAGCGACGGACTAACGAACGACACAACATCACAACAACGCCGGCAGCTGGAAGCTCTATTATCACCGCGCGTTGAGCCCGCGGGAAAAAGAATAGCTTCTTCACAAGATCTCCCGCCAACCCGAAGTCCGCGCCAAAGACATTTTTCTACCGCTATTGGCTACCCTAGCGGCAAGAAGCCACGCCCCCCTCTTTTCCATTGGCTTCTCCTATCCCACCGCAAGAGGATGCCACGCCCTTATACCGAGACTAGTTTTTATAAACCAACCGGTCTTTTTTTGAATTGCGCATGCGTAACAACTTTCCCACTCGTTGCGATAGCTGATCTTCCGGAAAGGGTAATAATCCGCGTGGTCGCAGGAGCGGCAGCGCGATTGCGCAGGTGCCTAAACCTGGGGGTTCTGCACAGGCGCAGATAATTAATGTTTGAAACGGGAAAGAAGACATCGTTAAGACTTTGCTTTCGTGTCTGTGTAAAATAAAAATAATAAAGCGTCATTCTACGATTCCTTTCAGAAACTCCTTATATAACGGGGAATGGCTTCCGTTTCCAAATCCTTCCTAGCCGATGCCGGCTATGGGGAGCAGGAACTGGATGCCAATTCCGCACTCATGGAACTGGATAAAGGTAAGTCGGGCAAGGGGGGGAAGCCCCGTGGCATCATGTGCGCATGCGCGGGTAATGTACTACCCTAGCACTTAATAAAGGAAGTCCCTCCTCGTTTGGCTTTGAGTGCAATCGAAGTGTTGGGGCAGCTTTGCAGAAGGATGAAGTTGCTTTAGGTTGGAGCGGAAGCCTTGTGATTTCTTAAAATCACCAGTTTTATTGTGTATTTTAAGATGCCACCAGTTTCTCTGCCAACTCTCGCTCCTTAGCGTTCTTCATCCCTTCAATTCCCATCATTCCAAGGCAATTTCCCAGTTTTTCCAAACTGGTTGATCGACCCCAGTTATATAATTATCTCGGCCAATGGCTATTCCTGTGTGGTGCAAATGGCATCGTCACATCTGTTTTACCAAAGAGCAGCATGAGCCTATTGAGTCAAGTCATCCCCCCTGTGCTGTGAAGGAATTTAGATTAAATCCCATTGGGCCTCTGAATACATAACTTGAAACGCATAATCTATGCTTGGATAAAGTTAAGCAAGTGCAAATGATGGGAAGGGTCTTGTCCCCCCCTATTTTTTAACCACAGGAGGTGCTTACATTCTCCACCCCATCTTTTGCAACAATATAAGCAGACAAATTTTGACTACAATACTAAGTTTACAGCTCCTGCTTCAGTAGCAGGGAGGGAGGAATTTGCAAATGTTTTACATAAATAAATCTGGATGCAATGGTTCATTTATCACACCATTTCTTGCCAGCTCTACTTTGGTTATGTGGATAACAAAGATTTAATACATTTTTGACCTCTCAGCTAAAGACTAAAAACTTGAATTGATCATTATACAAAGAGTTAAGGATTTTTTGAGTACTGGAAGATAGCAGAAAAGATCACTGTTCAGTGTTAGAATTATGGATTCATGTTCTTTTTTCTGTTTATGAGCTGCTCCTTTAAAGGTATAACATCACTCTTAAAATTCTTAAGCCGCAAGCTTTAAAATAAAGCAGAATATAAACAGGATAGTTTGCTTTGTAAAATAATTTTATTAAACATTACATTAAAAAAACAATACAAACTAGGAAAAAGAAGAATAGGAAGTGCAGGAAAAAAAGAGGAAAGAAAATAATAATATAGTAAAGGAAAGAAAAAAAATGTATAAGTAAATGATTTTCCCCTTCATCACAAGTATAAACAATAAAAAGGACAGTTTTCAGATATCTAGCCCAAGGTTTCCATATGTGGTCAGTGCTTATCCAACTACTATCAAAATCATTTCATTAGGAACATTTTAATCCTATTTCTTTCTTTCTTTCTTTCTCTTTCTTTCTCTTTCTCTCTCTCTCTCTCTCTCTTCTCTTTCTCTCTTTTTCTCTCCCTCTCCCTTTTGTTCTCATTCCCAGGATGCACTGGAGCAGCAACATAAGCTGAGGGAAAGGGGGGAGGGTGTCAAAATCTGCAAGGTGTCAGGCATGGTGTTGTGATTGCTCCATCCCTTTTGATATGCAGTGATTTGTAGTTACGTAGGTTTTGACCTTCAGATTTACACTCTCCCTGTAGATGCTCCTGTGCTGGATTAAAATCCAGAGCCAATATTAATACACTAGCACTATTAGTAAATATTAATACACTAGCAGGATAAAGAGCAAACAACAATATACATGTGCACCAACTAGAATAAAGTGATTACAACGATACAATTACACAGTGGCTTAAGAGGCAACTTTGTTGTTTGAATTATTTCTGCATCATGACAATAATCCAGTTGGGAGCAGTTGGAGAAACATCAGATTTCTATTTCTAGCCTTCTCTAGGAGAAGCAGTGGAAGGATCTTTCTGATATATTATTTTCACCCATAGGGCTTCTCCAGGGGAGATGGGGCTGAAAATTGTGTCGCATGCGTGGTTCTTCAGAGAATGAACAGCATTGTGTGGAATTTTTAAAATAAATTAATTGAATATATTGCTTTATAAATTTAGTTCATGCTCAAGTGATATATGTTGTCCTTTAGAGAAATGTTTTTGAACACTTTATCATTGTATGATTCTTTTGGGATTTTTGTTGTTGATTCTGTAGACTGTAGCATTGTGCTGTGTTATTATTTGTCATAGGTCTTCGATCTGGCAAGTTGGGAGAACAATGTGAGGCTGTTGTCCGTTTTCCAAGACTCTTTCAGAAATATCCATTCCCAATTTTAATTAATTCAGCATTTTTAAAGCTAGCTGATGTTTTCAGAGTTGGGTGAGTAAATATTTTTTGTTTCTTAATAGAATAGAACAGAATAGATTTTTTTTTTATTGGCCAAGTGTGATTGGACACACAAGGAATTTGTCTTGGTGTATATGCTCTCAGTGTACATAAAAGGAAAGATACGTTCGTCAAGAATCATAAGGTACAACACTTAATGATAGTCATAGGGTACAAATAAGCAATCAGGAAACAATATCAATGTAAATTGTAAGGATACAAGCAACAAAGATACCGTCATACAGTCATAAGTGGAAGGAGATGGATGATGGGAACGATGAGAAGATTTAATAGTAGTGCAGACTTAGTAAATAATTTGACAGTGTTGAGGGAATTATTTGTTTAGCAGAGTGATGGCGTTCTGGAAAAAACTGTTCTTGTGTCTAGTTGTTCTGGTGTGCAGTTTTAGTACCATAGTAACTGCATTGTTTTCTATTTGACCTATGGCCGTGATGGCGAACCTATGGCACGCATGCCACAGGTGGCATGCAGAGCCCTTTCTGCTGGCACGCCAGCCGTCAGCCCAGCCCAGGTCCACCACACATGCGCGCACCTCCAATCGGCCAGCTGGTCTTCTAGTCTCTGCCGCGGATGAACAGAAGCAGGGCCTTCGCCGATCTCATGCCTCTCCCTGGCAGAAAAGCAGGAGAAAGCTAGCACGTGATGGGGGGAGAAACTGCAAAAATCTGAGGAGGCATGGAAGGCAGGAGGCACTCAATCTGGGGAGGAACTTTGGAGATCGTGGAAGGCGGGAAAAAGTTAGGATTCCATGGGGGGAAGAACTTCGGAGATTGTGGAAGGCAGGAAAAAGCTAGGATTCCATGGGGAGAGGAACTTTGGAGATCGTGGAAGGTAGGAAAACGCTAGGATTCCATGGGGAGAGGAACTTCGAAGATCGTGGAAGGCAGGAAAAAGCTAGGATTCCATGGAGAGAGGAACTTTGGAGATCGTGGAAGGCAGGAAAACGCTAGGATTCCATGGGGAGAGGAACTTTGGAGATCGTGGAAGGCAGGAAAAAGCTAGGATTCCATGGGGGGAGGAACTTCGGAGATTGTGGAAG
>WNWU01000018.1:5189346-5224697 GCA_012654045.1 Ptyas mucosa
AAAAAGCTAGGATTCCATGGGGGGAGGAACTTCGGAGATTGTGGAAGGCAGGAAAATGCTAGGATTCCATGGAGAGAGGAACTTTGGAGATCATGGAAGACAGGAGGCAGCTCTTTAGCACAGCTAAAGCACAGCTCTTTAGCCAGATCTCTCCCCCCTACAAGCGCGGCTCTTTTAAACAGGGAAAGAAGAATGAACACGTTTAGCAGGAAACTTTGGAGTTGCCTGATCATTAGCCAAGCCATCTTGGCAGTGCCATGGGAACAGCTGTCTCACCAGGGAACGGCCGGTACCTAGTTGTCCTCTGGTAAGAGGTATGCCGGCCCACTTGGAAAAAGTGGGGGGGCACATTGAGGGGGCATGCATGCACAGTGTGGGCGCATGTGTAGAGGGAGCGTGGGAGTTGTGCACACATGCGTAAATGGGGGCGCGCATTGCATTATGGGTTCTGGCACGCGGGAGAGCGACAGCACACGTGCGCTTAGACTTTTGGCACACAATGCCAAAAAGGTTCGCCATCACTGACCTATGATGATCTTTTCTCAGCTGCTTTGGAGTCAGGATTGCTGGAAGATCAGCTTCTTCGTTTTAAGTCTTGTATTCTTTGTAAAATTATGAGTGGTGCAGTGGCCTAGAGGTGGAGCTCTTGCCTCACAATCAGGAGGCTGTCTGCAATGAACTCCGCATTGGCGACAGGAAAGGCATCAGTAAACACTCAGCTGTATTCAGTTACCCCAACTCCACTCCCATGCAAGGGATTACAGAGTCACTAAAAGAAAAATAAATTCTTTGTAAAATTATCAATGGAGGTCCTGTTCTATGTTTCATGGACCTCTGTATTATTCTTTGAATAGGAGTAGGAAGAAACTGTTTGCAACTAAAGAAAGCCGCCTTCTTTATTATGCAGAATTTCTTCTGTTGGGAGATTTGCAATTTTGACTATTTTTAAATATATTTAATTCTGAAACTGTTGTACACTCTTTTATTATGTTTGCTAATACTTTGGAATTGATCAGGGAAGGAGCAGTACAATTATCATCAATTAAACACATTAAATATATTTTTAAAAACAGTAACAACTTCCTGAGGCTGTGTGTTCTGAAAGTGACCCAGCAAAGTGAGAAGCACTTGGAAAAGATCCTGAACGTGGATGAATTTGTGAAAAGAATTTTCTCAGTTATTCATAGCAATGATCCAGTTGCTCGAGCAATCACATTAAGGTATGCCTGTTTATCAAGGAAGGCTGCCCAGATGCTGCCTATTCATTCATTCATTCATTCATTCATTCATTCATTCATTCTAAACCACCCGTCTCTCTCAAAGAGAGGCTCTGGCTTGTATGCAATATATAATTGATAAATAAAACAAGATATAAAAATTAACTTTAAAATTAAGATAGGATTAAGAAAAATACTTTTGCTTATTATTATGAAGGTTTTACACTGAATTCTTCTGTTTTATTCCCCAGGATGCTAGGCAGTATGGCTTCCATTATCCCTGAGAGGAAGAATGCACATCACAGTATTCGCCAAAGCCTTGACTCGCATGACAATGTTGAAGTTGAAGCTGCCATTTTTGCTGCAGCCAATTTTTCTGCCCAGTCCAAGTAAGAACAACACCTGGGATGTGTTCCTTGTTCCCAAGTTAGCAAACAATTAATCCTTGATATCTCGATAGATTTTTATTTAACATTATTTTTTTATTCATTTTCTTTTCATTTTCTCTGAGGGAGATGTGTGGTTTAGAGATATGAAACATAAAACAATAAAATAAAATAAAGTTTAGCAACTTTTGCAAAAATGTCAGTACAGGTAGCTCTAGGCTTACAACAGTTCATTTAATGACCGTTCAAACTTACAATGGCACTGAAAAAAGTGACTTGACTGTTTTTCACACCTATGACCATTGCAGCATCCCCACAGTCACATGATCAGAATTCAGATGCTTGGTAACTGACTCATATTTATGACAGTTGCTGTGTCCCAGGGTCATGTGATCACCTTTTCCAACCTTCTGAGAAGCAAAATCAATGGGGAAGCCAGTATTGATCTTTCACTGCTGCGTTCCCCTGTAATTTAGAGGAGTGGTAAGGGGAGACTAAAAGAATGAACCTCACCAGTGCTTTGTTTTTAGGTTGTTTTGTAATTAAAATACTGTATTATATATTACACTGCTAATTAAGATTGAGTCACGTGTAGGAAATGAACAAGATATAAATCAGTAACTTTGTGGTTTTGACTGAAATAGTATTCTTATTTAGAAATAAAGCTCACAAAATTTTGTGAAACATATTTCAAACATCAGGAATAGAAATGTTTTATTAATTTCTTATCTGTTGCACAACACTAGTTCTTACTGACGTTTAGAGATATGTATAGTTCATATTAGTTTGTACTGTACAACTATGAAGTTGTAGTTTTTTTGAACACTGAAAACCACTAATGGCAACTGTCATTTAACTCTGTTGTAGTGGCAGCAGTACAAATCTTGAAATAGAGTATAGCATTCTTGGGAGCTTGGTAATCTCTGACTATCTTTACCCCAGATCAAGCAGAATGGGAGAGAGAGGGAGATGGAACGAATAATGTAACTAAATAGTCAACTACTTTATTTTTTAAGGCTTAATGTAGGAAAACTACATGCAAAGTCCAGTTCATGCAATAGTTTGGTATGGTTGACTTACCGTTTTCTTTGGTGTCCTTGATGTATTCATTGTTTTATGTACACTGATTTTTTTATAAAGAAATATACAAACTTTAATCTGATATCAGTTCTAATAGTATGCTGCAAAAGAAAATATGATGCTGCCAGAATTTTTACAGTTTATTCTTATTTTGATTCATTATATTTTTCTTTCTTCACAGAGATTTTGCAGGAGGAATATGTAACAAAATAAGTGAAATGATTCAAGGTATATGTCCTTTAGATTTTCTCCTTGTATATTTATATCTGTGCCTTTGAGAGAGTTTTTAAAAAGTGGTATATTTCAATTTTGAACTAAAATTTTGGAAATGCCAGCTTAATCAAAGGGGCGAGGGTTTGCTGGGTAAAGGTTTTGTCCACTTTAATCATATATCTGGATTTTCTTTGAATGCAACACAAAGGATTTCTGAGGTTGGTATTTCAAGAAAACATCTCATTGTAAATATTGTGAAAGGACATCTATATTAGTTTATGGCAACAAAATCAGGAATTTGATAGCATCTTTTCAGATTAAATAAATTAATAAAATTAGTAATGAATAAAATGTTAATAAATTGCTTAATGCATTGTAAGCTGCCCTAAGTCTCCGGAGAAGGGCGGCATATAAATCAATTTTTTTTAAAAAAATGTGCTAGTTTGTAAAGATTCCTTATAATTAAAAGAAATTCTATTTTATTTCTAATGTATAAAAATACAAAACCTGAGCCAAATTCCTGATGGCTTTATGGACGCATCCAAGTAGTTTTCTTGGCCATAACAGAAATAGTTTGGCATTGCCTTCTTCTGGAAAGTCTTTATAACTTTTCAGTAACCTATAATTTGCTAATCTTTTAAAATCAGCCAAAGTTGACAATAATAGTGATAGAAGTTTGTGAACCCCTTAAACTATAAATATTAACTGCAGTGCTGCCTGTGTTCATAGCTTCACCTAAATCCTGTTAACTGGTAATTTCTGGTTAAACAAAGAACATATGAAACGGTATCCTGTACCATATCTTAATTAGCATCTATAATAATCTTCACTGGGCTAGCATTTTTACTAGAAAACACTTTTTTAGATTTAGTAACTGGTGGCACCTCCTTTTGCTGAGTGTTTCAACAAAATGTTTCCTGTATCTGTTGCAGAACCCCACATATAAACTTGGAGTATTTTATGTCAGTAAGGATATTGTTGCTTATAGTGTTGTTGCTTACTGATAGTTCTGAAGGGTTCACAAACCTTCTCATCACCTAGTTGGGTATATTTCACCTAGTTGGGTGTATCTCATCACCTAGTTGGATATATATAAGACAGGGTCTTATTTTTTTTTGACCCCCGAAATATGGCCTTGGCCTTATTATCGGGGGTCTTATTATTTTTGAGGTACAGCACCTCAAAACCTCGGCCTCCAACCAAGGGACTGGTGCTGGAGCGCCGACCAGCTACTCTGCTGGTGCTGCTCAGGCCGCTGCCTCTAGCAATCGTGGCAGCTCCCCAATGCCTGGAAACTTTTTTTTTCGTCCCCCCCCCCCCCCCCATAAAGTTGGCAGGACTTGGTTGGGTGGAAGGCCTCCCCAGAGGAGGGTCCCAAGTCTGACTCCCAAGCCGAGGCGATGCCCGGTGCGGAGCAGGTAAAAAGGGAAGTCAGCAGGGCTTATCTGGCGCAGAGCATGAAGGCCAACAACACGTATCTTCTCAGGCTTGGCCACAGCGGACATCAGCTGGCGCCTCTCCGGCCAGCTCTGCCAGGCTCCGCGGCATCCTGGATGAGAAAGGCTCCAGAGCACGAAGCGGGAAGCAGGCAGAGTTTCTGGCAAGCCTGTATGCAAGCAAGATTCGTGCGATTGGCTTTGTGTGTGAAAGGAGGGCGAGGGGGATAAGCATGGGGGGCAGCCTGGGGGTCTTCTTGGACCTTCTCTCCCCGGCTGCCAACCAAGGAGGCTGGCTGGACTGGGCAGGGTTGGGCTGGCACGTCCTCTCTCAAAGTGGCCAAGGGGGCCGAGGTGGGGGCCAGCCTTGCCAAAGGGATGGGGTAGGATGGTGTTTGGTTGCTACTCCTGGAACCAAGCAGAGAACAAAAGGATGGCCGGGAAGAGTTTAAAAGAGAGAATCCAAGGTGCTAGTTCTCAAGTTAAACACCGCTCGGAGTGGGGGGAGGAAAGGGGAGCAGGAGAAGAAGTGCTGGCTTGGGTTGCAAAAGCCATGGGCGGCTCAATCGCCTTCCTCATGAAGAGCCTGCTGGGCAAACAGGAGATCTGGGGTTTGGGCAAGCGGCAGAATACTTGCTTCTCCACCATCCCACCCCTCTCCACCTGCCACTCCCCCTCGCCAGCTGAACGTGCTGCCGCCACCCGGGAGGAAAAGAACATGAGAAATGGGCGCTCTCACACTGCCTCCTCTCTCTCTTCTTCTCCCGAGTGGCAGCGGTGCGTCCGGCTCACCAAATCTGGCCTGCTGATCTCAGGTGGCAGCGGCTCTGATGTTCCCCCTCCTTTCCCTCCCTTGCGCATCCGTCTAAGTATTTTGGGGGGGCTTATTTTGGGGGGGGCTTACTTTAGTGCATGCGCTCGAAAGCCCAATTGGGCTTATTATTCGGACATGTCTTAGTTTCGGGGAAATACAGTAGTATAGTAAAAATTCTTTTTAGTACTATATTTATTAATGCTTCAAAAGTTACTTTCATGACCTAGAGAAAGAAGAAGATTCCAATATGATTCAGATGCCACAAGTCATTTACAATGAAAATTAACTTTCACATGCTCACTTTTCCTCCAGTATGGCTATGAGGAAGAAATTATCCATTTTTGATTAAGCAAGCTTCTTACTTCATCTGAGCGAACAGGAATTCATTTTAAACTTCAAAGTATGGCTTATGAAGCTGGGTTCTTTCAATAAATTACAGATAAAATTATCTGTTTCTAACACCACATGAGGGAATAGTAAATTGTGTGGATACTATGTTTATTTGAAGGCTTGTGTTTTAACTTGCTTATCAGTAAAATAATTATTGGGTAGTCTTACGGTGGGAATGTGGTAACTTCAGCTTGTATCTAAATACGAACACAGCCTGAGGGCGTCCAAGGAGGAATGCTTTCTCATTTGAATTTCTTGGGAGCATAGAAGGTAGAATATTTTGTTTTAACCCTAACATATTTCTTTCTGAGCGGCTGACTCTGCCAACTCATTTTAGAATAGGTGTTTATATTACCCATTATTATTGTTTTATATATATCAAAATATGTATACATTGTGCGCTGTTGATACAAGCAACAGTGTAGGCCGTGTCCTTGAATGCCTATTGTTTCACCCCTACAGTCCTAATTTCAGTGGAAGCAATGGGCTGAAAAATTGAACTGCATAGTCTTTGCCCTGTAGCTGCAATCCTGTAATAATAGCACCATCCACATTTCTAATGTTTTTGACATGTCCTGTAACACCTCTACAGGCACCCTCCCCCAATTTGATTATGGTTTATTCAGAAAGCTATTTTATTTTAAACAGGTTTAGCCACTCCGGTAGACTTGAAACTGAAGCTGATCCCCATTCTGCAGCATATGCACCATGATGCCAGCCTGGCTTCCAGTGCACGACAGCTGCTCCAACAATTGGTGACATCCTATCCATCTACTAAGATGGTCATTGTGACTTTGCACACATTTACCTTGCTTGCTGCTTCTTCTCTGGTTGATATCCCCAAGCAGGTAATCCCATTATTTTTTTGCTGATTTGTTTTTTCTTTTGAAAGCATGTCGTTTTTAGATGCACAGAATAAGTGAACTTATCCTAGGTAAGTTGAAGAAATTTTAGGGTTCTGGACGGCATACAGTTTAATCAATACATTGGTACATCGGTACTCAACCGCTGTAAAACTCATTCAATTTCGTACTCAATGCATTTTGATGTGAAAATTTTGTCCCGATTCTTGTCATTTTTTTGGTACTTGACGTGCAAACTAGAATGTGTCGCTGTTGGTTGCCTTGTGACTCGCTACTGTTTCCAGCTGAAACAAAGGGTCACGTGTTGAGTCATGTGTTTTGTTTCGTACTCATCGTTTTTAGTACTTATCACGTCTCCCAGAACCAATTAACAAGAAGTACCACTCTAAAATAAAACATTAAAAACCAAATAATTTCACATTAAAAAAAATAAAAAATGTAAAACAACATTATAAAATTACAACAAAAAAAAATGGAGAGTTCCAAGAAGGGGAAGTTGCTTGTACTTGTAATTATCTTAAGAAATCCAATGAAATGAAATTTCATTTTAAAGTTTTTTTTACAGATAGAACTGTTACTGCAGTACATGAAGAATGACCGAAGAGAGGCTGTAAAGAGGCTTGCTATCCAAGATTTAAAGCTGCTTGCAAAAAAAACACCACATACTTGGAACAACGAGAATATTGAGGTATATAAACAGCATCATGTTTTGTAATGGTATGTGGGGATGACCTTGGGAGACAGGGCAAAGAGATGCAGCCAAGGGAATGGTCAGATAAAAGGGAGCTGAATCCATTGCAAGAATGTGGGAGGGCGGGAGGCTCAGAAGAGACCCTCCCTAGTTTTGTGGCTGTAAAGGGGTTGGGGGAGCAGGAGAATTACTTGTAGACTTGCAAGTTTCTGTAATATAGTTTTACAATAAAACAGAATTGGCTCATCTGATTGTGTTTTTTATCTGGTCCATCTAGTAAGGCTGAAATGTTTGCTTTGGGATTGACCATTAAAAGCTGCATTCCTAAATCCTTGCATTGGGCAGGAAATGATTTGATTTACATATAAATAAATATGCATAGAATTGTGTCTATGAAGGTCTGCTTAATATATCAAGTCAATATAAATCTTGAAACAACAGTGTGTTCTTTCAGCACATAGTGTTTTGGTTTGCCCTGCTATACAAACATATTCTATTTCTTTGCTCAAGTTTGATGTAGGTCTTCTCTTAAAAAAAGAGGTTCCTTTTATTTATTTTTTTATTTATTTATTTATTTATTTATTTTTAGATTTCTATACCGCCCTTCTCCCTGGGGACTCAGGGCGGTGTACAGCCAAGTAAAAACACATAATATAAACAATTAAAAACCAATTAAAAAGAATATCTAAATTTGGCCCAGAATTTAAAAACACCCCACTTTAAAATCATTTAAAAGGCTTCGCTTAGGCCAGCCCGGCTTGTTGGAAGAAAAATGTTTTAAGGGCCCGGCGGAAGGCACAGAGGTCATGGATTTTTCTTATCTCAGGGGGAAGCTGATTCCAGAGGGTAGGAGCTCCCACAGAGAAGGCCCTCCCCCTGGGGGTCACCAGCCTACATTGCTTGGCTGATGGCACCCCGAGGAGACCCTCTCTGTGGGAGCGCACGGGTCGATGGGAGGTTGTCGGTGGCAGAAGGCGGTCTCGTAGATAACTGGGCCCTATGCCATGGAGCGCTTTAAAGGTGGTAACCAACACCTTGAAGCGCACCCGGAAGACCACTGGGAGCCAGTGCAGCTCGCGCAGGAGCGGTGTTATGTGGGAGCGCCATGTAGCCCCCGTGATTACCTGCGCGGCCGCATTCTGGACCAGTTGGAGCCTCCGGGTGCTCTTCAGGGGGAGCCCCATGTAGAGAGCATTACAGTAGTCCAGGCGAGAGGTGACGAGGGCGTGAGTGACCGTGCACACGGAATCCCGATCAAGAAAGGGGCGCAACTGGCGAATCAGGCGTACCTGATAAAAGGTCCCCCTGGCCACAGCTGTCAGATGTTCCTCTAAGGACAGCTGCTTATGCTGATCCGCAGCTATTGTTTTATTATTGTTGAATTAAGCTTCTGAGGTCCTGCATGGTACAACTTCATATAGTGACACTGAGTTTATTTGATCAAAAGTGGCACAGATTTTGGGGGGGGAGACGGGGGACGATAAACTTTAAAATATTGCTGACATCATCCAAAATGGTAGCTTTAATACATGAGCTCACCCAGTAGCCTCATGTAGATGTTGAATATGAATGCAGAGAGCACTGAATCCTGCAGCAGTCCACGTCGTTGGGGCTGAGGACAGGATCTTTTCCCCACTTTCCCCACCAGCTGGTATTGGCTCCAGAGAAAAGAGGCAAGCCAGCACAACACAGTGCCACCTGCCCCCAATCCTCTGAGCCAATCCAGAAGGTTTTCATGGCCAATGCTATTGAAAGCAACAGAGCTCAAGTGGGGCAAGATGGATGCACAGCCCCCATCTTGCCCTCATCAGAGATCATCCAAAAGTGTGATCAGTACTATTTCCATCTCATACCCAAGTCTGAATCCTGACTGAAAGGGATCCAGACTTTTTTTTCTTAATCATTTTTCTGTGTGTAATATAATATATTAAACATAGGAGGGATACTACATTTTGTGCCCTATTTACTCACAAAACCAGTTGTTTATAAATATTACAATTTCATTTACCTGGTTTCCCCGAAAATAAGACATTTCCTGATAATAAGCCCAATCGGGCTTTTGAGCGCTAAAATAAGCCCTCCCAGAAATATTTAAACGCAGAGCTGGAAATCAGGCAAGACAGCCCCATCTTGCTCCACGTGCCCCAAAATAATAAGACCTCCCCAAAAATAAGGCCAAACGCTTATTTTGGGGTTCAAAAAAATATAAAACAGGGTCTATTTTCGGGAAAACACAGTAGTAATATCAATGTGGATATAAGTTCTTTCTGTTAAAAGTTTCAGAATCCATGCTTAATTAAGGAATGCTAGTTTACTGTTCTCACAATGAATACCAATGTATTTTTCTCTTATATGTATATATATCCTGTTTTTTTCCTTTCCCCCCTTTTTTCTCTTAACTGTCCCTCTCTTATTTTATTCCTTCTTCCAGGCTACCTTAGGTTTCAGTCCTATTTTGCTTATAAGTAATTCTCATTTAGTCACTGCTACATTTAGTGACTATTTGCAGATATTGCAGTGATGAAAAAGTAACTTTGTGTCCAATCAGGGGTGAAATGCTTCTGGTTTGGACCAGGTCGCCTGATCCGGTAGTGATGGCAGCGACTGGTTCAGAGAACCGGTAGCAAAAATCATCAGAGGCTTTTTTTTTAAAGCATTTTTTCTACAACCTCTTCCAATGAAAAAATGCTTTTAAAAGTAAAATAAAAAGCCTCTGATGATCGTGGGGCTCAGCTGGGATCGTCAGAGGCTTTTCAAAGCATTTTTTACTGCAACTTCTTGGCTGAAGAGGTGGTAAAAAAATGATTTGAAAAGTCTGTGACGATCCCAGCTGAGTTGCCTGATCGGCAGAGGCTTTTCAAAGCATTAGAAAAAATGCTTTGAAAAGTTAAAAAAACAAAAAGTTGGCCATGCCCACCCAGTCACATTACCCACCATCACCAAGCCACGCCCACAGAACCGATAGTAATAAATTTTACATTTCACCCCTGTGTCCAGTCCTTGCATTTACAACATTTATGGGTCTGTAAAGCGAAGGCAAGCTGAAATAAGATCATACTGTAAACACAGTTGCACAAAGCAACCACTTTGCTTAATGATGGAATTATTGGTCTAGTTGTGGCTGTTAAGCGAGGACTGTCTGTAGAAGGAAGTATCTATCTATTCTGTAAACTCTGAAACTATTATGTAGAATTATTTGATGGCTCCTTTCCTCTCAGTTGAAATCTTATATGCTCTGAAGTTACTTGATTTTCACCTGTTACACTCTTAAGCGTGGAATGGGCTTTTAATATTTCCTGAACTCAAACTGTAAGAACTGCAAGAAAAAAAGTGTTGTTGGTACACCTGGCTAGAGAATCATAATCAGAAGATGGGAGTGGGAATCCCCAGATTTGCAGAACTATAGAAAGCTATAAAAAAAACCCTGTGAAGTGGTGCATTCAAGTTAAAGAGTGAGCTCAGGAGTACAGAAAATTCCTGCTGGGCTGTAAATGGAGGTAAATGGTGTTCAGTTAAAACACTGAAAATGAACAGTTCGTCATGCAGATCCTAATGTGTGATTCATAAATTCTGCTTGCAAATGAGAATTAATTTCA
Source organism: Ptyas mucosa (assembly GCA_012654045.1). Taxonomy (NCBI): domain Eukaryota; kingdom Metazoa; phylum Chordata; class Lepidosauria; order Squamata; family Colubridae; genus Ptyas; species Ptyas mucosa. Next base: position 5,200,033 of record WNWU01000018.1, read on the forward strand.
GTAATAAGAGTTATTAGGAAGAGATAATATGCCAATGTTAAAATCCATGGATTGAATTTTGTAACCGAGAGAATTATGATTGGGAAATATTCCTCAGGTGACCTTGTGTCCTTGATGTGGCACTTAAAACGTTTTAAGTGTCTGGATAGACTAGGGATTCTGAGGAGGATTGTTTTGTATATATTTGCCACTAACTTCTGCTTAAACTTCCTGTGCAGGCTGAATACAATTTCTGTAGTATATTTAAGTACTGCATTTGAAATTGAAACATAGGACTCATTTATTTTTTCATGTTTTGCTCCTAATTAATGAAAAATATATAAGGTAACTTTTCTCAATACAGCACACTTAGGTGTTGCAAATTATGGATGACTAAAAATATTATGACTGGTCTACTAAATAGACATATAAGGCCTGCTTTTTTTTTAAAGTGTTGCCTAAGATTGCATTTCAACTAGGTTTCATAGTCTTGTTCTTCCATAAATAAGCGGCTGTAACTGACAGATCTTAGAAGTAAAATGCAGAGTTCCCTACCATGCTTTTCTGCCTTCCCTTTTTCTCCTTTATAAGTCAATTGTTTAAAATAATATTTCCTATTATTTATTCATAGGAGATCCAAGAAGATTTCATTATTTCTGGAATCTGTTCCTTAGCCAATATCATGTAGTTGTGGTTGTTTTTAAAAGAACTTTTTGCCAGTCCGTTGTGTTAAGTTTCCAAATAGGAAAATTTTGTCAGGAAAGGATTAAAAAATTAGATTACAATTTTTAAAGCAAGCATGCTCGGAACAAAGCTGACAACTGATTTGTCATGACTTGGCTTACTTCCCACTTCAAGATTGCAGAAGGCAATTCCTACTTCTTGAAAGTAGGAATCCACTGTTTGAACTCTTCTCTTAAACTTCTGAGACCAGTTCTTTCCATTATTGGAAAAATCCACTACCTGAATGGACCAATTATCTGTGGTGAGAAAGGAAATCTTACTTTACCTTATTTGGAAAATAGGGAGAATAAGATATAGAATCCGTCTTTTGGTAAACTGTAGAAGTTGGGTCATAATTAGTAATGTCCAATAAAATGTAGTATTTAAGATGAGGATGTTAGAGTTTATGCTGTGGCATTTGGATCAGCAGCATATAAAAAAGCACCAGAATTTTACAAAAGTGTAGAGATTTTTTAAAAAAAATCCTAATTGGGGTTTTCATACATTTTAATGTATAAAGTTATAAAGCCTCCAATTAGGTTTTTTTAAAAATACTGTTTCTAAACCAAACGTTTGCACTAAAGAAATTCAAATGTTCACCTAAAATACTTCAAAATGCAACAATCAAGGGGTATTTATTTGTGGCTTGGTACAATTTCATCTATAGGCTTTGTGCCTCTGCAGAGCTCAGATTTGAAAATGGAGAGTTTTGCTGAAAACTCTGTGCCCTGCATGGCAGTTTTTTCCAATGTAGCTTGGAATAGTAATTGTAATCCAACACGTTGGAGGAGACCAGGATGGAGAAGAACACTTTATGCCTAACAGGCAAAACCCATATTTTCTTGCTCTGTTCACTTTTGCCTGCCATCGCAATATTGCCTTGTGTACAAGGTAACTGTTACAAAACCCAATTATAATGTGCAGGAGGACTTTGACCACTCAGTTGTTGTATGACCTCAAAGTATTGTTTAAGGTGGCCAATAAAATGCTTGTCAATAGAGGTACTTTACTGACTGAGCTATGAATTGTCAGGTAGTAAATAGGTATATGTAAATTGCCTGGGATTTGATGTAAGATTTTTTTTTTCTTTAAAACGATTTTTCTCTTGTCTGTCTTTTAGGCCCTGTGTGAATGTGCTCTTCAAACTCCTTATGACAGTTTGAAACTAGGCATGCTATCTGTGCTTTCTACCCTGTCAGATACAATAGCCATCAAACAGTACTTCAGCATTGCTCCAGGTATGAATAGATTACATCAGCCTAACTCTCGGGTATTTTTCTTATTTAGGTATTTCTTTATGGCATTAACATAAAAAATACTGTTAATGAGTAGTCCTTTTTCTTGAAAAGTGTCCTGTTTATTTTAATCGTGCTGGAGTGTTTCAGCCATGGTTGTGACTGAAATTTTCAACTTCATTTCTGGTTCACTGTTTGTTATTAGAAATTGCCACAGTCAACAAAGTATAGGAAAAGCTATGGGTTTATTGAAATATCTCCTTTGGACAGATCAATTTCCCTGCATTTCTTGTATCTAATCAGATGGAATTTCACCAAACCCACATTCTTTACAAGCTGTGCCCCATAGGTAGTTTATGAGAACAACAACAACAAAATTAACATCCTCCCCATTGCCAGGCTTAGAATAAGACTTCTTCCACATATTCGCATCATTTATACAGCCAATCCATAAGCAAGCCAAATCCATATTTTAATATTTCTCCAGTTGTACCATCCATACTTGCTCTATTAGCATTTTCCTGAATTCTCAAAACATGATTTTCTTCGTATGTATTTTTCTTGAACATTAATAATTACAGCATTATTTTCATTCTTCAAGGTTCAGTGTGGTTCCCAAACAAATCTTTAAAATACTTTTTCCAGCCCCATTCCCCCACTTCAGCCTCATGTCAGAAATCTATAGAGTAGTTACCACCTTAGTTGTATCCATTTCACGTGTATTTGTAGCTGACACTGATAAGTATACCTGCCAATTTTGTCAGATTTTGAGTGCTATGCTCAAATACAAGCAATGTCCACTTTTTCTCCAAATTCATGCTATCCCAATTAAGATAGGACTTTTAATGTAGAGATTATCCTGCCAGTCACCATATTGTTATCTACCTTCCACAGGAGTGAAATCCAGCAGGTTCTGACAAGTTCTGGAGAACTGGTAGCGGAAATTTTGAGTAGTTTGCAGAACCAGCAGATACCACCTCTGGCTGGCCCCAGAGTGGGGTGGGAATGGGGATTTTGTAGTTTCCTTCCCCTGCCACGCCTACCAAGCCACGCCCACAGAACCAGTAGTAAAAAAAATTGGATTTCACCACTCACCTTCCACCACTCAGGTGTAGATTCAATATACTGACACACATAGGATGTGCATGTATCTGTCTCTTACATATGTACAGCTATTGGCCTGCCAGTAATGTTCAGGCATATCACCGTGCAGAGCTCAAAGCTTAGATAGTTGAGATATAGGATATGTCCAGAAAACGTGATGATGAGTGACTTGAGAGATTGAAATAACTGTATTTCAATAATACAGTTATTGTCAATTAAATTTATCTTGAAGAAAAAAAGTTTGTACCATTAAACAGGGATACTAATCGGCATCATTTTTACTCATTCTGGATCCTCCCAGAAAAATCCTTTGTGCAAACTGCCTGTAACCTTTTGAAAATCCAGTTGCAGTTTTTTTTCTCATTCATTCCCTGAAAAATTGTGATTCATGTTGCTCTTACTTCTCTGTTGACAAGAGACTCTTATAGTTTGGATGCATTCATCTACTCATCACTAGAGATTTGCCGTTACTATTAATATGACCAACATCTTAATTTTCCCTTTTGTCTAAAAACTACAGAAAAAAGCCTGTTTCATGTAATAAATGGTACCATGCTGCTTAAAAACAACACTTTCTCACCTAGGAGCAAAGTCTACTACAGCAAGGTCATCTGATCTAGTCAAGCTTGCCCAGGAAAGCTGTTACCATAATAATCAGAATATTGCAGCACATGGAGTACGTGTTCTGACAAATATAGCTGCTTCTTGTCAAGAAAAAGGTAATTCCAAAAGGTGTGGAAGGAGCAGGGTTTGCAGAACAGTTCGTGACACTCAGCATAGCATGTCATGTTCTTTTTTGAGAGTGCAGTGTAAATGTTCCTAAGTTCCACTGTTTTCTATTGCTTCTTCCTCTTTGCTAATTGGATGAAAAAGAAACTATAAACAATAATGTTGCTTTCCAGTTCCTAATCAAATCTTATAGCCTTTTTCACAACACCACTTTGGCTGGATGCCAGGCAAGAAAACACTTACAGACTAAATTGTTTGTGTTTTGCTGGAAACACATGCCAATAAGTCTGGAACGATTAGAATATATTTGTTTTTGGAGTGATTTTGGCTCTGCTCTGTTGCTGTGATAAGAGTTCTATATTCCAGGGCAGAGCCTCAATATAAATAATTGTAAATGTAATTTTCCATAGTCCTGTGTACCATAGTGACTAGAGTGATTAGTATGTAAAGAATAAGGAATAATCTAGTCTAAAGAAAAGAAGGACTGGGGTGGCTTGATAGTATTTGAGGGGCCGCCACAAAGAAGAGGCCGTCAACTTATTTTCCAAAGCACCAGAAGGCGAGACAAGAAACAATGGATACAAATTAATCAAGGAGAAAAACAACCTGGAATTAAGGAGAAACTTCCTAACAGGACAATTAACCAATGGAACAGCTTGCATTCAGAATTTGTAGATGCTTCATCACTGGAGATTTTTAAGCAAAGACTGGACAGCCAAATATAGAGTCTCCTGCTTGAGCAGGGAATTGGCCTAGAAGACCTCCAGGTCCCTTCCAGCTCTATTCTGATTGATTGAAGATAATCTATCTCTCCCCTAGAACTTTTGCCATTGGAACAAGATGCAGTCTTTGGCCTTGAATCTCTTCTTGTTCTTTGTAGCCAAGAACCGAGTTCATCTCCTGAAGCAACCTTAAAGGTAAATTGTAAGGGTTTTTTTAACATTGTCTCTCATACTAATTAATGTAAGCGGATTTTCCTGAATATTTGTTTTATTATAATTATCTGTTACTTTGATTGTTGTTTGTTATTTTAGATGTCTTTGTGGTTTGTTACTACAATATTTGGTATTTGCAGCTATCCTGGATCACACAAAAAGTGCAGTTAGTGAACAAGCAATGACACTGTTTTTTAGAAGAAAATTTAGTAATTGCATTTATTCCCAGTATGCCTTCAGATTAAAAAAAAAATCAGTTAATGCTTTTTGAGTCCTTTATGTTAAAATGTGCTCTTTCCATTATACAGACTGAACTAGTCATCAGGATTTTCAAAGGAAATTCTTATTCAGGTCTTGTTCATGGGGAATAGCATGTTTTGCAGAGCACAAGAGAGAACCGTGTTAGTGATGTTGCTCTGGCTAGTGCCAATATTGATTTTATTTTGATGCCAAGATGTGTTCTGGCTCTTCATCCAAATTAAAAAAAAAATCTTTAAAAAAAATAAAAATAAGATGGGAAACATAACATGGCTGGTGCACACCCAAGGAAGTGTCTGCAGAGGCATTCCTACCTACTATTAATAGGTATACCTAATATAAATGTGGAGTCTTCTAATTGCCTTTTGACTAGCCAGAGGTGAAAAAGGGGAAAATAGCAATTTATAACTATTAACATAACACTAAATTTTGGTTTAAAATTAGATCCAAATTGATACATCGATTCCCAAATACTATGTAGAAATTAATAAGCAGTTTGCTTCAGATTATTTTGTGTTATAAAAACTATGATAGTAGTCCTCAACTTAAAACCATTCATTTAATGACAGTTCAAGTTACAATTGCACTGAAAAAAGTGACATGACCATTTTCACACTTGCGACCATTGCAGCATCCCTGAGATTAAAATTCAGATGCTTGGCAACTGATTCATATTTATGATGGTTGCAGCGTCCCAGAGTCATATGATCGCATTTTGCGAACTTCTGACAAGCAAAGTCAATGGGTAAGCTAGATTCACTGAACAACTGTGACAAGAAAGGTCGTAAAATGAGGCAAAACAGACTTAACAAAAGTTTTGCATAGCAGCATAAACGTTGGGCTCAATTGTGGCCATTAGTTGAGGACTACCTGAAGTAGATAGTATCTTTAAAACAAACAGTTAGGTGTCATGAAAGTTGAAAAAGTGCCATTTTGTTTTCATGCAGATAGTACTCACTTGTATGGTGAAGCTGGCCAAGAGTCGCCCCCATCTGAGCCAATCCATCGTGGAATCGTTGTTGACACAGCTGCCTCGTGCTCAGGATGCTGCTAGAATTCTCATATGCCATTGTTTGGCAGCCATTGCCATGCAGTTACCTGTCTTAGGAGATGGAATGCTGGGAGATCTAATGAATCTCTATAAAGTGATTGGCTGTTCTGCTGCCAATAAACAGCAAGAGCTTTTGGTAAGAAACTCTGATTCAGAATATTTCTTCTGGGTAACAAATGAATCTGGATTCAGACTGAATAAACGTTTGATGAACATTCAGCAGAACTAGTTACTATCTGACAATGTATGTAACACTTAAATCAGGGGTGGCAACTTTAAGATTTGTGGTCTTCAGCTCCCAGAATTCCTCAGCCAGGGTTGAAGTCCAAGCTGCCAAGGTTGGACATCCCTGACTTAAATTGTTGTATTGATAAATGGAGTGGTAAGCATGACATCCTTATAAAGTGCTGTCTTTGTCCACCCCTTTTCTATGATTAGGTTGTTTTTATTCTCCAGTTCTTCCAGGAGAGAATTGACAGATCTTTGCTGATAAAAACCCCTAGAGATGCCACTAAGATTGGCAAATTATTCCTACAAACCATGAGCTTCAAAAAGACAACCTGTTTCCAAACCTGATAGGCATGAGGAATCTAGGGCTTTTCAAATACAACTTCCCGAAGATCTATTCAGGAAACTGAATACAAGGAGTTTTAATTTAGGACTGTTGATCCTTACCAACTGAGTTGAGAGACTAACAGCAAAGAATTGCACTGACCAAATTATTAAATTATAAAAATTGCAGTTTTGTGCTGAATTTTCCAAAAGTCATTCCATTTGGTCAGTAAACAAAACATCAGCGAGTACTTAAATTAATGAATTAGATCACTGGATGTTTTGAAATTCCGTGAAATAAATAAGACGCCTAAACAACATTATTTGCATGGTGATTACAGACTGGAGATTTTTGTGTTGGAAGCAAAGCAAACCAATCAAAGCCAAAAGGCCCTACTTGAAGAGGCCCAAAAAGATACCACATCAAAAGAAAGAGGGAAGAAGCAATGAATGGGGAGAAGGAACATTACCAGGCAAAGGCTGCCTGTAGCCACCTGAGTCTTCTTTTGGGTATGCTTCCTTTGACAATAATTAGTGAAAATTGAAAGCCTATTTTCCTTCATTTTAGAGGCAGATGAGGCTTTAGAAGCAGATGAAAAATATAATGCAATCCCTAGAAGTTAAATCGCCATTGAAAAACAACTGAGACGTACGCACCCTAGCCCTGCCAACATATGTCCATTGGATTTGAGTAGCTAATAAATTCAAATGAATAAATAAATATATGAAATAGCCCCATCCTTTTTGAAGTACTCTATCCTCCTCACATGTTGAGTAGCCTCAGTCATTGGAATGTTGCCTATGTCTGCAGTAGAGAGCTAAATGAAGAGCCCAAGAAGAGATCAGCAGTGTAAAAAAATCAGTCTGAGAAAGTGTAAGAGAAGAAAATAATCTTGAGGATTATTTGCATTATTTGCAAATGAGAAACAAAAGAGTGTAATCAGAAAGATGGTTAAAATAAAATTGTAGCCTGCAAAGCATTTTAAAATGAAGGTAATAAAGCAATACCCATGTAGAAAATAAGAGTTACATGAACTTTCTCATTGAGCCAACAGTGGAAATATAAAAGCTCATTTCAATATAACTTTTTATTAAAAACAAGCAACTGTTCCCAATCCTGGTTCTGCCCAGTAGATGGCATCTATTTTACATGGTTGGCCCGGCTGGCCTTTGAAATTGCAGTGGAAAATGTGAGAATTTCTAATCTCTTGTTAACATGCTGTGGAACCTGACTTAAAAATATACGGATATTTGTTAACAAGTATAACTGATTTTCTTCCATGAGTCCTGTATTCTTTGGAAACTTTTACCTTAGTGCTTAAAAATGAACAATCATAAAATTGATGTTTGGTATGTGGAAAATGAACATAGCTTGCAAAGAACATTACTAGATGAATGGATAGCAAATGCTAACTGTTATATCAGTGGTTCCCAATCCTTGCAGCTTGGCGGCCCAACTGGGGGAGGGGAGAGGGGAACCAAGCTGCACGAGTGATGGGCCAGCACCCATGCACAAGCAGCTAACTGCAAGTTGACATGCGCACGTATGTGTGTGCATGCTAGTCTGCCACTAACATGATGGCCCAGTTGTGAATAGGCCACGGCCTTGTAATGGTCCGCGGTCCAGGGGTTAGGGACCCCTGTGTTATATTAGATGTAGTCCTTGACTTATGAACATTTGTTTAATAGTAATTCAAAGTTACAATGGCCTTGGAAAAAGTGATTTAAAATCTGTACTCATAGATATGAGCATTACACCCTTGTGGTCACGTGATTGTGGTTTGAGTGCTTGGCGATTGGCTTGCATTTACAACCAATTGCACATCCTATTGTCACATGATTGTGATATGCAAGTTTTTAATGAATTTCCAGCAGAAAAAACAGTTACTACCAACCTGCCTTCCATTGAGGACCTGTATACTGCACGAGTCAAAAAGAGGGCTGTAAAAATATTTATAGACCCCTCGCATCCTGGACATAAATTGTTTCAACTCCTACTCTCAAAACTACTCCTACTCTCAGGAGCCTGAGTGGCGTAGGAGGCTAATGGCTCCTACTAAGGCAGCATTTAACATCCAGCTGCCTGCAATTACTGCGAATTCAATTCTCACCAGGCTCAAGGTTGACTCAGCCTTCCATCCTTTCTAAGGTGGGTAAAATGAGGACCCGGTTTCTGGGGGCAATAAGCTGACTTTGTATAAATATACAAAGTATGAAGGCTATTGCTTAACGTATTGTAAGCTGCCCTGAGTCTCCAGAGAAGGGTGGCATATAAATAAAATTTAAAAAAAAAACCACGACGCTATAGAGCACTACATATCAGTACAACTAGATACAAGATCAGTTTTTTCCCGAACGCCATCACTCTGCTAAATAAATAATTCCCTCGACATTGTCAAACTATTCATTAAGGCTGCATTACTATTAGTCTTCTCATCGTTCCTATCACCCATCTCCTCCCACTTATGACTGCATGACTGTAACTTTGTTGCTTGTATCCTTACGATTTATACTGATATTCATTGTTTCCTGATTGCTTATTTGTATGCTATGATTAAGTGTTGTACCTTATGATTCCTGATGAATGTATTTTGTCCTTTTATGTACATTGAGAGCATATGGACCAAAGACAAATTCCTTGTGTGTCCAATCACACTTGGCCAATAAAGAATTCTATTCTATTCTATTCTATTCAAAAAAGTCTATTGGGGAAGTGTGATTTGCTTAACAACTGTGGGATTCATTTAATGACCACCATAAAACTCATCATAAAATTGACTCCAACTCGAAATATGATTGTAGTGAATGCACATTCTGGTCTCTAAGTCAAGGACTGCCTGAATATTCAAAGTAATTGGGTGCACATTTGCTACAGTCAGTCCTATCCTGAGATCACAAGATTTTTTTTCAGTTAGAAAATTGCCCTAATGTTTGACAGCTGCAAAGGAAGGAAGTTTTATTCTATCATTATGGGAAAATAGTCCTATACCTCATTATTTAAGGAATGATTAGAATCATTATGGAAAATGCTAATGTATTTCTCAGTATGATGATTTTATTCAGATTTGGGTTTGACCACACTTTGGTCAAAATTATACTGGGTATTGTATTTATAGAATACAGAATAACAGAGTTGGAAGGAACCTTAGGGATCTTCTAATCCAATCCACTGGTCAAGGAAAATTCACTTAACAACCAGGTGGTTCATTTAACGATCTCAGTGATTCATTTAACCACAGCAAAGAAGGTTGTAAAATTGGGTGCAACTCACTTAATGACTGCTTCACTTAACAATTGAAGTTCCGGTCCCAATTGTTGTAAGTTAAGGGCTACCTGTAGTCAAATTGTTGATGTTCATCCAATTCAGCATTCTTGTCAAACCCTTATGTGGATTACTTTTTAATCAACCTTTTGCTTTTGCTTTTCTTTCTCTCATTAGGTTTCTCTTGCTACTGTGATATTCGTTGCCAGTCAGAAGACATTATCTTCTGAAGTGAAAGCTGTTATCAAACAACAGCTTGAAAATGATTCAAATGGATGGACAGCTTATAGGATAGCCAGGCAAGCTTCAAGAATGGTATGTGGTCCATAATTATAAATCAGGTTTCTTAATACATGAATTTGTTAGTGTTTTTTCTATGCTTTATAGAAATTTTGCTTTCAGAGGAAATCATATATAGCAGAGGCAAGTGCCCAACTCTTCTCATGTAAAATAGTTGTATTTTTGGTGATCTTTAATAATAGCACTTATATATAGCTTCATAATGCTTTACAGCACTCTCTAAGTGGTTTAGAGAGTCAGCATATTGCCCCCAACAATCTGAGTCCTCGTTTTACCAACCTCAGAAAGATGGAAGGCTGAGTCAACCTTGAGCCCCTGAGACTCGAACTGCTGGCAGTAGGCCGAATTAGCCTGTAATATTGTATTCTAACCACTGTGCCACCATGACTATTCTTTATTTGAAAAAGGATTTAAACAGAGTTGAAGCTGTAAAATAATTTATGTAGTTTATATAGTTTATATAAAGTAAATCCTTTTTTCATCCAATAGATGATACCCAGTGACCCAACAAGTAGATAAACAATGTAATCAAAAGCATAATAAATACACTTTCAAATATTTCTGTGCATGTTCTCAACTTCATCAGTTAAAACCCACCTAAGTATAAAGAGACCTACCTAAATAGAAATTGGCTTTGTCTGTTGGTGGAATGCAGCAAAGGGAGAACTGGCCTGAAAGAGACTTAGTAGAAACTTTCAGAGCCTGGGAATAGCTACAGTATGAAGAACAATTCTATCTCACATTTCCATCAGCCATACTTCTAATGATAGCAAACCTAAAGCAAGCCTCTATAGCCATGATGGCGAACCTATGGCACGGGTGCCACAGGTGGCACACGGAGCCATATTGGTGGGCACGCAAGTGTTGCCCTAGCTCAGCTCGAGCGTGCATGCGTGTACCAGCCAACTGATTTTCAGGCCTTCCAGTCCCACCAGAAGTCGGGAAACTGGCTGTTTCCAGCCTCCGGAAGGCCTCCGGGGGGGAGGCTGTTTTTGCCCTCCCCAGGCTCCTAGAAAGCCTCTGGAGCCTGGAGAGGGGAAAAAATGGGCCTACCGGGCCCACCATGCCATTGCATGCCAAAAGCAGGGGGAAGTGTGTGGGGGGATCACGTGCGCATGCGCGGGAGGATGGGGCGCATTGAATTATGGATGTGGGCACACGCACCCACGACCTCCCCCGCTCCCCCCACTTTTGGCACGTGATGGCAAAAAGGTTAGCCATCACTGCTCTATAGTCAAATGATTTCTTTTTAGACAGCTACATCCCATATTTGGCAACGTCATAATGATGGCTGCAAACAAATTTGTAATTAGTGGGATTGATTTGTCAGGAAAGTCATATTCATCACACATATTAGTGTGAAGCAATGATGTGAGCAGATTATTAGAGTTCCCCCCACCTTTATTAGTTTTATAAGTAATATAAATTTATAATTTTATATGTGTGTATGTGTATACAGTATGTATTGTATATGCATTATACATTTATAAGATATATCCTGGAAAAGGCACATCTGGCACTCCAAATCTTCCCTAGGGAGATTCCCTCTTGACCTCTACTGAAATCTTAGCATTCAGTTTCAGTACTAGGTTCAGGAGGACATCTAAAGTGAAGACAGCTTTCAAGGGAGAATGTAAGCCTCATTCAACACCATGTATCTTTTTCTTTCTAAGCAACTAGAATCTCTTCTGTCTTAAACGTACCAGATTAAATTCTGGTAACAAATGCCAGTTAGTCAACATTAATTTTCTTGGCAAATCAAATTATTTGTATGCCATTTATGTGGTGTTACCGAGAACACAGTGCAGTATCATGTGCTGTATATGCTATTCGGGCAGCTGTTGATGGGAGAGTGTGTGCGTGTTTGTGTGTGTGTGTGTACACACATATATACACACACACGCACACAGAGAGAGAGAGCACAGACACTATTACAGCACAGAAGGGAAGATTGCTAGCAAATTTTATTATACTTGAGTTATCTATTGCAAGGCTGTTTCAGATACATGTTTATTGTTATCTCCTATGTTTAAGTATATAGAATTTTCTGCTGCCTTCCTGCGAATTGCATCTGTTTGCATTTACCCTTTGTAGGGCAATCATGGCATGGCCAAAGAGCTTTATCAAAGCCTGCTGACTCAGGTAGCTTCAGAACACTTCTACTTCTGGCTGAACAGTCTGAAGGAGTTCTCCCATGCAGAGCAGTGCTTAACAGGGCTGCAAGAGGACGATTACAGCTCTGCCCTTTCTTGCATTGCTGAGTCACTAAAATCTTATCACAAAGGAATAGCTTCTTTAACGGTCAGTATTTTTTCTTTTCTTTTGCAGAGCTGTTAGTCAAAATACAAGTAGTCCTTGGCTTACAACAATTCATTTAGTGACCGTTCAAAGTTACAACGGCACTGAAAAAAGTGACTTATAACCGTTTTTCATGTTAGGACCTTTGCAGCATCCCCATGGTCATGTGATCAAAAATTCAGATGCTTGGCAATTGCTTCATATTTATCATTGTTTGCAGTGTCCCAAGGTCGTGCGATCACCTTTTGAAACCTTCTGACGAGGAAAGCCAATGGGGAAGCCAGATTCGATTTAACAGCTGGGTTACTAACTTATCAACTGCAGTGATTCACTTAGCAAGTGTGACAAGAAAGGTCGTAAAATGGGGCAACACTCACTTAAATGTCTCACTTAGTAACAGAAAATTTGGGCTCAATTGCAGCCGTAAGTCGAGGACTGCCTGTAACAATCTGTTTTGAGCTACAGCCTTCTGTATCCTTGGAAAACCAATTGAAGCTTTATATCTCATGGTTCAGAAAAAGCTTTGGCTGGAACTGAGATTTCAGCAGTGATTCAGTGTGTTCTTATTTAGGAGCTGGAGATTCCATCATTTCCTAGACCTCTGGTAGGCTCAGACCTGGACAGGTGCTCTGATAAGCTTCCTCCCTTTTTGAAGAAGAACCAAATACAGTTAGTGGGGCATTCCAATGGTGCATGTGAAAATCCTGTCTGATATATCCTTTTCTTTGCTTTTCTGGTCGTCCCTTTTATCTGTAGTCCAAAGGCTGGCCAAACCAGGAAGTTTGGTAGCCTCCTTGTAGACTGTAATCTATGGCTGGATTATTTGAAGGTCAGATACATCTACTGTTTAAAAAAGAACAGGAAAAATATCTTGCACCTTTAGCAATAAAATTCTTTATTGTTGCGAAAGAAAATTCACGGGTATGTCCCCCATTGAACTAGCAGTGTGGGCAATGTGGAAGGGAGGACTGTTTAGTCTCTCAATAACTTCATTTATTGTGCAGCTAGTTTACTCCCACAGTAATTTCAGCCATAAAATACTGCTGTGTAAGAGTGTAGGTGTGAGCACACCATGAATTGCTTTGATACATGCATTAACTTTTCATCCAAGAGCGAGTATGGAGGAGGCAGAGTCAGAACACTAATATTTTTGACTGCAATTTGAGCAATCTTTGATTCTTGGTATAATCAGTCAAGTGCCAAAATTCCTTTCTGCAAAAAGAGATCCTTCTTCCCACAAGCTTATTCTTTTTAATTAATAAAAATGTGGCTTTTGCAGGAATACAACTATGTTCCTCATTTCTGAAGCGTTTAAAAAGAGAGTTTAATGTGCCTGCTGTATATATTCTAATGAGGCAAAGGATTTGCAACCAAATTATACTTTGGCGTGAATAATTATTCATCTCAGAAATGCTGAATTTGCCACATAATCTTGAGATGCGTTAGTAAAGCTGAGATGAAAAGTAAAGAAATGAAGCTGAGGTATAAAATATATTTATAAAGCTTCATTCACAAAGTGACTCATCAGCCAATTTGTTGTAAATTAGAACACCAAATTTTGAATTAGAGAACTCTGTGGTCACATTTACCTCTGAGGCTGGGCCTATTATTTGCTTCCCAAGTTTATTCTGATACTCCCATTTTACTGGGCTCTTACGTTCTCTGAAAGAAAAATGTAGTACAGTTGTGATGATTAAATATTGAAATCCATATTATAGATATAAGCGTCACAGGTAGTCCTCAATTTACAACCAGAATTGGGACCAGAATTTTGATATCTAAGGGATATAGTTGTTAAGTGTCATCACATGACCAGGCTCAAGAGCTTTCACAAATATAGGCTGTCTATACTTATTCTGTAGATTTTCTGGGTATAGAAATTATGTCTTCGAAGCAAGTCACTTGGTGTGATAGAAAAGAATGGGTAAAGAGCTTACTTGTTAGGTTAGCTAAATTCCTTCATTCTTGTGTTGTACAATTGTCTGACTCCAGAACAAGGCAATTTGTCAACCTCGGCTAAGCAGAAATGAAACAGTTTATGTAGAGCGGAAAATGTATTTAATTGCATAATGCTATGAAAAAGGACTAACTTGAATAGAAAGAATATATGAAAATCAAGGCTTTTACAAGTGTCAGATTGAGTCTTTATTAACCTTGTAATAGCTTTTTATTTGATGAAACTATACAAATGTGTTCATATAATTCCGGGGTCCCCAACCAGGCAGTGTGAGTGGCGGGTAAGTGAAACTTCACTTGAGCATATGGGGGACCTAGGTTGTGTATGTGAAACCATCCCCCCACCTCCCCAACTGGTCAGTGGAGCCAGAAAGGTTGGGGATTGCTGATATAATTATTCCTCTCACTGGACAAATGTTTCCTTGGTTATTTGGAGTGTCTTTGGCTCTGCCCTTTAAGAGGATATTTAAAAACTGGGCAAATAAAGTGTTGCGGTCAACATTAACAAAACGATGATAAGATGTTCATCACTGCAAAAAGCATCCGATCTGATGCCTAGATATTCTTTACAAGTGCCCCCTTGGCATTTTCTCTCTTTCTTTGTGTTTCTTTTCTTTTATCCTGCCTCCCTTAGCTTGAATTCAAAGGATTATTCAAGAACCAGATTAGGTAATTGGAGTTTAAGAATATTACAAAACCATAGTATCATAACGTATTTCATAACAACAGGACAGTAATCCATTGTACCATCTTGTCCTTGAAATATTACATTCACTAATTGTTCGTCCTGTTCCCCATCTCCTCTTCTCTTCTGAAGATGATTTAATTGGCTCAGTGAAGTAGGTGAAGAACTGCTATACTAGGTCATCATAATCAGAGCATTGTGCAAATGATATTGGTTTGATAATCTATATGTTAAATATAGTCCACCACCCCCAATGCAAATTGCAGCAATCTCAAAACATAAGCAGAAGCTACCATCTGCACAGTCATTTGTGTAAGTGGTTTGCTTTTAATAAATAATCCCTCACTATTTAGACAAGCCCTCCTTTCCTCTTTGGAAAATCATTTCCAACCATTTACTAAATCATTATTTATGAACTTACTTACTTTGGACTCAGATTATGAATCTCCAAGTTATGCCTTTACCTGGTAGTTATTTTTTTTTCCCTCCCAGGCTGCCAGCACACCACTTAACCCTTTGAGCTTTCAGTGTGGGTTTGTTAAACTACGCATTGACCTTCTCCAGGCTTTCTCTCAGCTCATTTGCACCTGTAATAGCCTGAAGACTAGTCCCCCACCTGCCATTGCCACAACAATTGCCATGACTTCAGGCAGTGATCTCCAGCGATGTGGTCGTATTTCCAACCAGGCAAGTGACCTGCATTGTTACTGGCTGAACATACTTTTCATAATGATTCTCTGTGATTACTCACATGAGTTATACATCTATGCAAAGCCCCTTTGAACCGTCTAGAGTCTAGAGAAATTGCAAATATGTTTAATGACTGTTTTTAATTATAACGGTGATGAAAAAGTAACTTTATGACCAATCCTCATATTTACAACCTTTAAAGTTATGTAGGACGAAGGAAAGCTGAAGTAAGCGCAGGCAGTTTGACGTAACAACTGCTTAACAAGCAAGTTGCCAGTCTCATTTGTAGTTACTAAATGAGGATTACCTGTGTTTGGTGGGAACTTTATCCCCACAAGTATCACATCACTGGCCATAGTTCACTTTTCCAATCTATTTCTAGCACCATAAAGGTCTTTTACACAATTGCATTCTCCAAATCTGTAACTGCCAGTTTCATCAGTCATTGAGTCTTCATCACCTTCTTTTCAGTCATAGAAATCGATCCTGAAAAAGGAAATCTAAGACAGATGCCCCCCTAAGAGTTATAGTAGCTCTGTAATAAAATTCCTGTTGTTTGCAAAAAAAAATGTCTTAATGTCAACTGAGATCTGCCTTCTTGTAACTTATGGTCAATATTCTATATCCAATGCTTTTGAGAGCAGAAAACTGATGGTTGTTTTCTGTGGTGCATTTCTTATGGTACGTGAAAAGGGCTCTCTATCTTTATTTAGGCATTATTGTTTCAGATTAGATTTTACTTCCACCACCACTTAAAGATCTGTTTAACGAAATCCTGCTGGATATTCCCCTTTAAATGGAAATTGGAATGACCTCCATTAAAAGCATGACCTTGTCAGGTACAGGTCCAACATTTGGAGAACTCCCACAAAATATTTCTTCCCCCTTTGTGCATTTTTCTGTAGAAGGCAAGTTAATGCTAGCCATCTCAGGATATCTTTGGCAGTTAATTTCTTAAAACACTCCAAAATATTATAGTTTTGTGATCTAATTTTGTTTATCAGTTGTGTAATCTAATTTTGTTTAATTTTTCAAGTTGCATGGAATCAAAAGTAGGTGTTATACATAGAAAATTATTAAACTGTTTTGTAATTTACTGAAAAGTGGTATACTGATATTTTAAATCAATAACTATTTTATGTTCAAAGACATTAGATCCCTGCAATATCCCTAATAATACAGTTTTACATATACAGTATATATTAACATATCACTGAAATATTAGGGCATTGAAACAAGCAAATGATCAGAAAATTGTCCTTTCTTGGATGCCAGGAACCAGTAGACTGCATTGGTTTCTATCTAACTTATTTTAAAGGCCATCATGCATGTATCTTAGCAGATCTTCCAGAGCAGACTGTTCCATAATATGAAAAGTCCTGTCCCTTCTATTTATTCATCTGAAATGAGGGGAGGAGACATGTGAAATAGGAAAGCAACATGTGGCATCTGTAGCAAAGAGAAAATCTTACATGCAAGCTAACATCAGAACAAGGAGATAAGGCAAATGCTACTTTCAGCAAAGTAAGGTACTTTCAGCCACAGGAAGAAGCATGAATTGAGATTTGAGTCTGATCCTGCTGCCAATAATCTCATCTTGCTTCATTTTATAGGGAGCTATAAGAGAGAACTAGAGCCAAGTACAGAAAGAATTTTAGAATACCATTAGGAGTCTCTGCAGCACTGGCCTTTGATCTAAGAATAGGTGGGCTTGGTGTAGGGATGCTATCATAATTGAAGTGAAAATAAGTGATAGATAAGCATAGGAAAAAGGACAGGCCAATATAATATAAACCTCTCAGTTGAATTCTCTATGTATTATGTTCAATCATGACCAGGTTTTTTTGCTTCTTTTTGTGTTTCGCCTCCACTCTGTACTACTGCAGATGAAACTCTCCATGGAAGAATTCAGAAACCTTGCGGCAAGATACAGCGATCTCTATCAGTCTTCTTTTGATGCAGACTCTGAAACTCTGAGAAATGTGGAACTGTATCCTGCTTCTTATAATATGAAAAAAAAGTTTAAATCTTGGAATTTAATACTAGAGCCTCTATTGTATTGTTATTTATGAATCCTGAAAGAAAAGAACAAAGAGAGGTGCTTGAAAAATGTAGACGGGTATTTGGTGTCTTAACTTCACTGTACTTAAAACTTAACCTTCACTGTACCCTGATCAGTTTGCAATGTTTATAAACATTTAACCCCTTAAAACCCTACTGTAAGTGCTTGGATTTGCCTTGCCTTGCCTTGCTTTATAATATATTGTATGGATGGAAGCCATTCTTGTTTGAATTTGATTATCTTGCTGCTTAAACAACCAGAGCTTGGATATTTTTCCCCCAAAGAGGCTCCATTGAATCTATTATGGGAGCTTAGGTAGAAGTAAATTTGTGCAGGCAATTCTTAGATACTTACACCTTGCACATGCGAGTTCATTTTTAAAGTTAAAAACAGATCATAATTACGGTTGGCCTGCCAGAATTCATCACTGAAAGTATGCCTTTTAATTTAATTTAATTTAAAATTTAAGCTCTGTTCCATTTGATATAGCCCATCCCGTATTTTTTTATTTAAATTTTTTATTTTTTATTATTATAACATAAAATGACATTATATATATATATATATACACACACATATACATACACACTCTCTTAACAGCTATTTCGTGATGATCTTCTTCTAATATTCACATTTTCCCTCTTTTTTCTTTTTTTTGATTTGATTTATATGCCGCCCTTCTCCGGAGACTCAGGGCGGCTTACAGTGCGTTAAGCAATAGCCTTCATACTTTTGTATATTTATACAAAGTCAGCTTATTGCCCCCACAATCTGGGTCCTCATTTTACCTACCTTAGAAAGGATGGAAGGCTGAGCCTGGTGAGATTTGAACTTGCAGTAATTGCAGGCAGCTGATGTTAATAACATGTTTATATTATTCCAGTTTCTTCTTGTCCCCATATTTTCTTATTATTAGTGATTGTAATTGTGATTATTAGTAAATGTATTAGTGATTATCACAAGTAGGATTGTGAAATCAAGTGTCTTCTTTTCCCAAGAATAAAATACTCTGTATCTATGGAGATTCTCAATCATCCAAGTCATGGTTTTTCAAGAGGCAACTGGACTTTCTGGTTTTTCTTTGGAGACATTTCGCTTCTCATCCAAGAAGCTTCTTCAGCTCTCCTGAAACGTCTTCAAAGAAAAACCAAATAGTCCAGTTGCCTCTTGAAAAAAGCACCTTTGGGACAAAATACTTGGTACTTCAGAGCTGTATTCTGAGCTGGGAGCAAAACAAGACATTCCGTTCCATATTGTTGTTCTCATTTCTCCAAAGGTTGGAGAGTACAAAAGCCATTAAAACTTGAGACACAAATTCCATTACTGATATTAGAAAGTTAATAGTTTACAGATAGTAACGCCCCACTGCTTTTGCTATATCTTCTATGTGAATCATGCTTTCTTTTTGAGATAAGTTGCTGAATGCAAAAAAATGTATTTTGTACATGTACATCAAACAGTATACATATGGTTTCTTCCAATTGCCAAATATAAAAACCACCCTGCTTTCTTCATTTATATGTTGGGGGCTTTGTTGATGAGTTACCAAGTGAAAAATTGGGCCTCGGGATTGCCCATTAACAGAGCTGCTGTTGCTGTGTTGTGGTGCACAGGTTACCGGAAAATTGCAGTTGTGTTAAAGTGAATCCATTATTGTTGCTTGCTTCGTTTCCTGGATTAATTGCATGAGAATCGGAAAAAGTTGTCATTGTTTGACTGGATATTTTTTTAAATGTTGAAGTTATTTTAGAAAGTCACCTTCTAGGTAGTTTTTCTGCACGTAAGTTGATAGACAACATAGCATAGCTACCAGTACTGTTGTAGCCCCAGGACAAAAAGTAAGAGAGCATGAGGGGGTTCCCCATTGTGCCTTATGCAAGAATACTCAATATCGTTTTGAATGTGATTCAGTCAAAACATGGAAGACTCAGAATGTTCCATTGTAATGTCTGAAATGGAACTATTCTGAAGGGTTTTGGGTTTTTTTTTCATTTTGTCTCTACCCTACATCACAAGCCCCGGGTATTTCTTTTCTAGTTCTGAGATTTGTTTCTTTATCCTCTAGCTACATATGCTAATAATTGAGAAGGCAATTTTGTATATGCAAAATATGCTTTCTGTTAACCCAATGGGAAATACTGTAAAATTAATTTTTTTAAAAAGGCAGTATTATATGTTTAATTTTGCTTTGGGAAAGCAGGACTCTTCCCGTTTCTTCCACTTTGTTATTTAAGACTCTTATTTGCTTCATTTATTCTTTTGGCAATGGGAACTGCTGCTACAAATGAATTTCCAACTGTGCATAGATCTCTCTTGCTTGCACATATGTCTGCCCTGGGCTGCTAGCCATATCCTGTGAACTGTTCATTCAGGCCTTTTATGTCTTGTATCACCAACTGCCAACTTCTTCTGAGATTTTGTTGCACTGTTACAAGACAAAAATGTCCTCAGGTTATAAGAATACTTGCGTCTCATTCAAATAAATAGACTGACTTTTCAATGCTGTAGGATATGTCTTGCATGTGTAACAAATGTCAGTTTCCCATCATTATTCAAATCCTTTTATTTGTAAGATAATATAAAATGTATGTTGCAACTTTTCTTTGTTAATATTCTTTAACGTTACTTCAGGCAGCAGCAAAGTTGCTTATTAATATCACATGCAATTGAAGCTCTGATCTTAGATCCCGAATCTGCAAGGTATACCTAATTCAGATTGCCTTTTGTCTTTCTTTTATTTGCTAATCTTTTCACTAATATTCACGTTCCCTCCATATGTTGGCTGGACATTATGGGAGCTAAAGTCCAACATATCTGGAAGAAGCAGGTTGGGGAAGACTCATCTGAGCAGTTCTGTTATAATATAAAAGCTATACAAAGTTTCTGTAAAAGAGCACTCAACAGCTGCTTCTTGGAACTCTTTATGAAAACAGTGTAGGAATAGCAATAGCACTTATTTATTTGTTTGTTTGTTTATTTATTTCCAAAAATTTGTATGTTGCCCTTCTCCCTAAGGACTCAGGGCAGCGAACACAGGTTAAAAACAAGACAATAGTAAAAGGAAACGTGATTAAAACAACGATAATAAATAATAAAACCCAAGAATCGGAATCAGCCAATTTGTTGAAACAGCCAAGTCTTTAGGTCTCGACGGAAGGAGTGGAGGTCAGGCTTAGATTTATATACCGCTCCACAATGCTTTTCAGCACTCTCTGAGTGGTTAATAAATGTCAGCATATTGCCCCCTACAATCTGGGACCTCAAATACACTATCTTACATGAATATTTCTTCTGGGGATGTGCTGTACTTTGATCTAAAGCCGCACAGGTTTCTTTAGAATGGACATGGGCCTTATTTTTTCCAAAGTTCATACATATACAAGCAATTTTTCAGCTTGAATCTAAAGAGCAGCCTATCTCTAGTTTAGTGTGGTGTTTCTCAACCTTAGCAACTGGTGAATTCTGAGAACTGAACCCCACATATGATGAATTTGTCAGCTCTAATGTCCTGGTTCAGGAAGTGCTTTTCCCATTATTTTCTGCTAGCGAGCATTTGCATATTTCCTGTGCAATATTAGAAAAGGTTCTGGAGCACATTTGAGATATTGCATTCAGCACTGATTTAGTCCTGTTAGACTTCATCAATCCATACGAATCTAGTGCTCAGCCTAAAATCTGGGTTTGTTGAGAGCAGTCACCACTTATTCAATTAATTATTTAAAAGGCTGGACTTGGAGATATACCCCAGATGGTTTGGAGAATTTTAAATGTTCAGGAAAACGAGATGTTAACTGTGAAAAAGGAAACTATTATGAAGATTTAAGCAACATAATGGCTCAAATATCGAAGAGAATACAACAAACTATCCAGGAATATTACTCTTGGTATATTGTGTTTTCTGT
Organism: Ptyas mucosa; assembly: GCA_012654045.1. NCBI lineage: Eukaryota > Metazoa > Chordata > Lepidosauria > Squamata > Colubridae > Ptyas > Ptyas mucosa. Next base: position 5,221,754 of record WNWU01000018.1, read on the forward strand.
GTTTAATTTTGCATAAGTAATATAATTGATATTCCTTATTCTGTTAACCCTTTCAACTAGGATGCTTCAGATATGTGTAAATACAGGTATCCTCAACTTAAAACCACAATTGAGCTACAATTTCTGTTGTTAAGTGAGACAGTTCTTAAGTGAATTTTGGCCTATTGTATGACTTCTTGCCACAATTGTTAAGTGGATCACTGTTAAGTGAATCTGACTTCCCCCATTGACTTTGCTTGTCAGAAGTTTGCAAAAAGTGATCACATGACCCTGGGGCACTGCAACCGTCATAAATACCTGCCAATTGCCAAGCGTCTTAATTTTGATAACATGACCATGGGGATGGCTGCAATGGTCGTAAGTGTGAAAAATAGTCATAAGTCACTCAGTGCTGCTTTAACTTTGAACAATTACTAAATGAACTGTTATAAGTTGAAAACTGCCTGTACACAAAGTGCTCTGCAGGAAAGATAAAATAACTACACTCTGAATATCTGTCTTTTTAAACAGCTTTCAAGAATATGGCTCTGCTGGAGTGGCCCATGCTGCAAGTGAATATGAAAGGAGAATGATGTCTGTGTTTGGCCATGTGTTAGAGGAAGTGGAAGCCCTGAACCGAAAATATGCACCAGTATCCTACATGGCAAGTAATATCATTCATTATATGGAAAACACTTCAGCTTTTAACCTGAGATAAGAGAACAGAATCCTCAAACTGAAAAGCTAAATATGGTTTCTTATGTGTATTTACATATATTTAATCAAAATATTCTTCAATAGAAAAGTAGGAATGAGACTGCTTCTCTTTGCTGCCTAATTTTATTTCATTTTCCAGAACTTGAATTTTTAAAATATATTTCAAGCTCTCATGCTATGATGGGCATTGTGTAAAAGGTTTAGTTGTAGAGCATGCCAGAGACCTTATATAATTGTTCTACCTTTGCTTTATTCAGTAATACTGATTGGGTTTCAGCACGGCTTTTAACCAGTCTAGTATTTCTTTTATTGGCTCAATTGTCTATGAATACTAGTGCCATTTATACTTGTTCCAAAAACGAAGTGGCAAACAATCAATGTTGCATTGAGTTTACTCTATTTTCCGTGCTTGGAACAAAATCAAGATTTTAGATGTTCTTCAAGCCATTTTTATTTGATCCCTTGGAAAAGACAGCATATATTTTGAGATTTTTTTTTTGCCTGATGTGCAAACAGATTTGAATTTTTATGTTCATGGAAAAGAGTATAGACTTCTGAAGAAAAACTGAAATTACAATAACACCTGAACAGCAGGAAGGATGACAATTATCTCAATATTTGTTTGCATACTTCCTAAAGACATCAGATTGACCAAGCAGGATACTGGATTAGTTAGACTTTTGATCTGAGCCAACAAGGTTAGTTTCAGTTCAGAACCATATCTTGCTGCCATTTTTGTTGAAAGTGATTGCATGGGTGCAGCCTTTGCTGGCATGCTTCAGACCTCATTTCCTATAATCTCCCAGCCAAGCAAGGAAATAATTTTGCTAATTGGAGGATTATTAGAATAAGTCAAGATAAGCACCAAATTGATGCTGATTGTCAACATCAGATATTCTCTTGTGTGCCCAGTTCAGTATAGGGACAAGAGTATTCTTAGGATTTGCAAATTTTCTTCCAGATTTCTTCCATCTCCAGTTTCTTATCTCTGGAGCTTTTTGGATCAATAGTATGTTGTATCTTGGGTTCCTAAGCACCAGGAACTGAAGTACTAACACTCAGTTTGTTCATGTTATTTCATATTCCTTTTGTAAAACAAATAATTCTGATCAGACTTGCCATTCTTTTGTTCTAGCATACCGCTTGTTTATGCAGTGCAGTCATTGCCTTGCTGAAAGTCCCCTTGTCATTTCAGAGGTATTTTTTTCAGAAGCTACAATCAACTAGCATTAAGGTAAGCTATATTTGCATTTAGGTATAATTGCAGTTTGGGGGAAGAAATGTTATTTATAACTCCTAGACAAGGAGGCTGGCAGAAGTGGCTGCAGTGAGGTGGGGACAACCAATTGCTGCCTAAGCTCTGATTTACTAAAGATGTTAGATTAGACATTTAATGAAATATTTGAACTAGAATTCATATCTGAAATAAAGTTTTGATTTTAAAAATAATATTAAATCAGGGTGTGTGTTCTGTTTTGTGTTATGAGACAGTTTTATGAAGATCCTCAGTTACAATTCATTGTTGTCTTGTGGTTTAATGGACATAGACATTTTCTAGCAAATAAAGATATTTCTTTTGAAGCAAGTAGTACTTTTTTAATGTATTGATGTTGGGGATGTTTTTGTTTTGCTGCTTCCGTTAGCTTACTAATGCATTTTATTGTATTTTTTTATTTGAAAAACTATATACGGGGAAATAAAACAAGATAAAACTATCTTACATAAATAGAGCAATGTAGCACTTTGCAATTTGATTTCTTTAGCTTGAATGAGTATCTCAGGTCTAGGTCACCTCACTGATTTGTTCTTTTTTAAGTAGAGGAGTTGCCCTACTTTTTTTTTTTTTAACTCTGGTAATAATCAACAGAGAAAATTGAATGAAGCCTATGCAAAATATAATATTCACAATTTAGCCCACAGAATAGCAGTTTCTAACAGAAAACAATTTCAGAAGGCTAATCAGTCTCACTGCCGAACAGAAAGAAAGTGAGGCATCAGTAGGGTTGTGTTTCTGCTTCCTCCAAACTGGAAAATTATCTTGGTTCTCGCTCTCTGTGTGTTTTGTCATGCCAAGCTGATGATGGCAGGAAAACTATGGTGAAGGAAGGAGATGGAGTAGATGCGCAGAAAGAAATGATGGAACATAGTAGTGATTGCTGTATAATTAAGAATGACAGAATTAATATTGGATGTTGGATCATTTCCTTCCTTCCTTCCTTCCTTCCTTCCTTCCTTCCTTCCTTCCTTC